>BPLR01005725.1:0-114721 GCA_021605095.1 Caerostris extrusa | reverse complement strand
AATTATAGTTTTTCCGATATTGAATAATTTTATTACTTTGATATATATATGTGACATAATATTAAATGTGGAAAAAAAAAGGAAAATTTATTTTGGAAATTAAAAAAATATTAAATATTATAAATAAATATAATATTAATAAATATTAATATTATTATAAGGTACAAACTTTCATTTATTTATTTTTCATTTTTTAAAAATAAAAATGGGAAAGTTGTTGGAGGTTAATTTGCTAAATTTTCCGATTAAAAACATTTTCGACATTTTTTACTTGCTCAAAATATTAACAATACCAATTATAAATACCAATATATATAAATACCAATTATTATAAATACCAATATATATACCAATTATAAATACCAATATACACTGAAGTGACAAAAGTCATGGGATAGCAATATGCAAATTTTCAGATGGCAGTAGCATCGTGTAGAACAGGTATAAATGGGCAGTGCTTTCGCAGAGCTTTCATTTCTGTTCAAGTTATTCATGTGAAGAGGTTTTGACGTGATGATGACCGCCCGACGGGAATTAACAGACTTTGAACGCGGAATGTTAGTTGGAGCTAGACGCATGGGTCATTTCGAAATCGTTAGGAATTCAACATTCCCAGATCCACTGTGTCAAGAGTGTGCCGAGAGTATAAAATTTCAGGCATAACATCCCACCATGGACAGCGCAGTGGTCGACCGCCTGCATTTAACGACCGAGACCGGCGACGTCTGCAAAGAGTCGTAAATTCTAACAGACAAGCAACACTGCGTCAAATAACCGCAGAAATCAATGTGGGACGTACAAGGGACTTGTCTGTTAGAACTGTGCGGAGAAATTTGGCTTTCTTGGGCTATTCCAGCAGAAGACCGACTCGAGTGCCTTTACTGACAGAACGACATCGCTTGCAGCGACTCTCGTGGGCACGTGAGCATATCGGTTGGTCCCTAGATGAATGGAAAACCGTGGCCTGGTCCGATGAGTCACGATTTCAGTTGGTAAGAGCTGATGGTAGGGTTCGAGTGTGGCGCAGACCCCACGAAGCCATGGACCCAAACTGTCAGCAAGGCACTGTTCAAGCTGGTGGTGGCTCCGTAATGGTGTGGGCTGTTTTTTCATGGCATGGACTTGGTCCTCTGGTGCGACAATGGACCGGACATTGACTGAAATGGCTCAATATTCCTGCAGAAGACTTCCAACGACTATCGACACATCATGGCTCAATATTCCTGAGTCCATGCCATGCCACGTCGAGTTGCTGCACTTCGCCGGGCGAAAGGAGGGCCGACACGATATTAAGAGGTATCCCATGACTTTTGTCACTTCAGTGTATATACCAATTATAAATACAAATATATATATCAATATATATACCAATTATAAATACCAATATATATACCAATTATAAATACCAATATATATACCAATTATATATAACAATTATAAATAAATAAAATGTAATCGCAGCTTCAATTTTCTAAGCAGAATAGTGCTAAATTAACTGATAAATAAATGCACGGAAAGCATCATCAGGGGCGCAACAGCCCCATGGTGAGCCAAGGTCGTCTGCCTACTGGCAGATTTCTGGACAGATGTTTTGTTTTTACGGGGTAGGGTTGTCAGTCTTAAGCCCAACAGTTATGTTAGACTGGAACCTGCATTTTAAAGTGGACCAAACCATTCCAAACATCCATGGCACCACCGCGACTCGAACCCGAAACCTGTGGGACAGAGCGCAGTCATTCAGCCATCAGGCACATACATACAATTACACTGTAAAAATCTACTTTTATGTAGAAAGTGTACTTTTTGTTATAGAACATGAACTATTATTTACACAAATGTTAAATACACCCAGACTTTTTAAATGCTTTTTAACCTGTCATTTGTATAAAAATGAATGTTATACGTCATAATAATGCAATATTTTTAAATCAAAGATTAATACGCAAGCAATTTATTTATGGGCATCTTTTGTCAGCAAGTGCACACTGTGTCCTAGAAATTGAGATATTAGTTGATATCTATCTATCTATCCATTTCTTTTTCCAAAATACAAATAAAAAGAAATTACAAAATTAAACAGAACCAGGAATTTTTTTGAAGATTTTGTTGTGAAATATAACTAAAATTGCTTTTACTTTTCCTTCCTTAGAACAGT
This sequence comes from Caerostris extrusa, assembly GCA_021605095.1. NCBI lineage: Eukaryota > Metazoa > Arthropoda > Arachnida > Araneae > Araneidae > Caerostris > Caerostris extrusa. The sequence goes on along the minus strand of BPLR01005725.1, from coordinate 112,566 downwards.
CCGTGTCTAGACAAGAATTAGAGCAGCTAATGGCAAAGTTAGAACAAGACAACAGAGTATTAGCTGAATTGGATAAAAAGAGAAATGTTTTAGGTAAGTTGAAACTCTTTTGGTAAAATGGAAATAAATAAACTTATTTTGTTCACAGATAATCTGTTTCATATATTTTTTTTTTTTTTCCATTAATTATTGGATGATTTAGAAAACTCATCGGAGTTATTTATTTTTCACGTATATTTCACAGTTAAATAATTATTCATCATCATCATATTTAACTTAGCAGCCAGTGGTGGGCCAAGGTCTCCTGCCACATTTCGAAACATGAGATTTTTTTTTCTTTTTACTGGGTAAGTTTGTTAGCCTTACGACCCGACCCCCGGTTTGTTTGCTCTACGGTCATATTAGAAAGGGACCAACGGTTTAAGGAGGATTCGAACCGCTACAAGCATCCATTACACAGCCAGGACTAGAGCCCGAAGTATGTGATATCGATTGTCAGAGCTCTAATCATTCGACCATCAGGCCCCATAAATAATTATTAATAAAAAGTTTGAATTTCATGACATTCAAAACTTTTTAACTCTTTTTTTTTTTTTCCCTAAAATATAATGAAAGAAATCTACAAAAAAAATCACAGGTGATTCATCTTGTTCTTCTTGTAAAAGTTTTTAATTATAATGTAGGATTAAAGAGTTAATGCATTTTTAAAGTTATTTTTTAAAATTTCCAAAATTAAATTTTAATGATTATAAATTTGATTATAAATTTTAATGAGATCTTTAATATAGAAAGTTCCTGAAAAAAAAAATAAATAAATTGAAGGTCAGTACATTATTAACTATCATTCAGGGTCATTTAAGTTTATTATTATTTCTAATTTAAATAGCAAAAGTTTTCTAAGAAAATTCATGATTTAACGATGATTAATGATTGATAATTAATGATTAACCATTCAAATGTTATTTAAATCCAGTAAAAATTGTGTTTCATACATGCAAGCCAAGGATGAATGCTTTGAAAAATATACTTTGCAAAAACAATTTTTAATTATTTAAATTTTTCGAATGATAAATACATTTTAATAATAATTTAATAATTTTATTTTTATTCTTAAGATTTTTTTTCATATTTAAATATACTCGTCAATGTAATTTTTATCTTTATAATTTAAAATGCTCACATTTAAAGTTGCTCCATCATGAGAACATGTAAAATTTTTATACGCATCTTTAAAACTGAAATATCTTCAATAGATAACACATTAAACAGCTAATGTTTCTATAATAATATAAAAACAAATAAAATTTAATGATTTTATTTGTTTTTAACAAAACTTGAAAAATAAGAATCCATAAATATATATTTAAACGTTAATAATGGGTTAAAAATTATGGTTTCTTATTTAACCACTCATTACTATGTACACTCCAAGGTAAATAAGCACTTACTTAATCTTAACTACTGCTAGAATATGCTGCGGCCTGATGGTCAGTTGACTAGCACTCTGGCCTTTTTGTACCACAGGCTTTAGGTTTAAATCCTGCCAGTGGCATGTATATTTGTTCGTGGTTCGGAATCCACGTTAAACTGTAGATCCCGATCTAATTAGCCCAAAGTGTGAGTAAAATAACCGTAGAGCGACAAACCGAACCGTTAGAATATGTCAGATGCAAAGGGTTTTCAAAAAAAATATCAAAAGCCTTTGCAACTGTAACTACTAAAGCATTCAACTTTTAATAACTAAGACATTTTTTGTCTTTAGAGTTAAAAATTATCGCGCATTAAATTACTTGTTTTAACTATAGCCTTCTTGCCTTTTAAAGAACAAAAATTTAGTTTATAAATAGATCTTACATTGATTGAAGCCATTGTAAAAAATTAACAACGTTTTTTCAGAGTACTACTACTTTATTACTAGTACTCGTATAAGAGTTTCCACTAAAAGTATTCAACTTTTAATAACTACAGACATTTTTTTTTTTTAGATTTAAAACTTAACAACTCATTAAATTACTTGTTATAAATAAAGTCTTCTTGCCTTTTACAGAACTCTGAAAAGTCTAAGACAGTCTATAACTAGATCTTAAGTTGATTAAAGCCATTGTATAAAAATTGTGACACCATTTGATTATTTTCCAGAGTCGTACCCCTCCTCCTTAGGTTCAAAGGCGTCGTCCTTCCTGTCATCTAACAGTTTCTCTGGCCATCTCTCCGTTATGCCATCGCCCAGTCCATCGTTAGGAAGCTTGCGAGATCCTTCTGCCTCTCTAGCTCTACAAGGCCTTACTGCTTCAGCTTCAGCTGCATCGCTTCACCACGCCCTTGTGCCTGCTGGACACACCCTTATACCTACTGCTCTCCTGCATAGACTTGCTCCGGCAGCTGCAGCTGAAGGTTAGCAGCCGATCAATTTATCCTTAAAAATCTTCGATTATATACAACCGCCGTTTAATAAAGATTAAGAACTTTTTAGAACTTAATCAAGATTGTATTATGATCTCTACCAGCACATCATTGCAAGCGATGATTTAGTGCACTTAACTATTGATATTAAGAATTCATGGGTTCAGACAAAAGCATAAAAGCTAAAATCTTATATCTAAACATTATGATTAAAATTTAAAGCAAATCTAATTAAATATGAAAAAATAAGCATATCCAAGTTGTTTTCAAAATTTCTTATTGCTATTTTTTATTGAAACCGTTTTTGGGTAAAACCGTAATTTCTGCATCTTAAGTTAAATCCTAATGTTTTTCTGGCCACTTATTTAACCATTATATAGATAATGGATATATGAAGGAATTTCTTAATTCTTTTTTTATCGATTAATTGCAATAATCCACAATCAATCGTTGTTCAAAACCTTAATATGGATAAAATACTTAAGAATTTCAGTAATATTGTGTTGAAATATTCAAGATATTACTGCGAACTCTCATCAAACCAGTATTTTGCATCGCAAAGCCGATTATAAGTTGTAATTTCGTAATTATGATAAAGAAAATATGCCGGAGTTCTTCAAAATAATCTTTTCAATCAATATTTCTTGTTTATTACGCCATCACTTTCCTTAGTTCATGTTCAACTTTTCTTATCAACAAGACTTGGACAACACTGATATTCAGTAAAGTGAAGGTTATTTACATTATTTACAGAGTAGGATAAGATCTTAATACTTCTGCAATTACAGTTCATCTAAGAATCCAGAAAGAATATTCAGAACCATATGAATTGCCACCTAATTGCACAATGATTGGCTTATAAATACCAATAGAACAATCTACTAAATAAAATAAATAACATTTGTTATTGGGGTCATAGAAGATAAAACAACAAAATCTTCCCATTTATAGAAATTTACTTAATCTGAAACTGAGAAATAGTCAAATGTCCCCGATTTTTACTAAACATGTTCCATTTGGATAATTCAACAATAATTTAGTTTGCGATTACATCGTTAAAAATATTAAGGATCGCGCTAACGATATTGATAAAAAAATGTTTATAAAGATAATTTTATCTCTATTTTTCACTTTGAAACGATGCAAAAACATCGATAAAGTTGTATTTATTTGCACTTTTTGCAAATCTCAGTTCTGCTATAATATTTTGAGATTTCTATGTATTTGTTCCTGTATGCCTTTTTTTATTTCGTAGTCGATCTTTAATAGCTCAGTATACGAGAACGAATTGAGATACGAAGTATACTGTCAGGCCGACGAATACATGGATTTAAGTATATACAAAACTAGAAGATATCCACAAAAAACGAACGATGATACAGCTGTTGAAGTTGTGTTAAATGTAGAGGGAAAATTATAAAAATATTAATAACATTGAGGTTAGAAATAATTTACAGAGAGTACAGACTTGAGTTTTCTTTTTGCCTGTTAATAATGAGAAAGTTGATTTTCTCTTAACCCACTTAACTCTTTTGAATTTCCGCTTTCTCTTAAGTGCTGTCAATCTTTTCTACTATTACACTATCATTGTTCTACTTTGGCAAAAGAAGAATGGCAAGTTATTTAACTCAGGTAAAATTACCTTGAATAAAACAAGCAATTTCTTGTAGGCATTTTATATATTTATCAAAATAAGAAAACCCGTTTTGTCTATTAACTCCATTTAAAAATATCAAGTGTTGTTGTAATAAATTTTTCTTAGTTAATATCACTTTTATTATAATATAAACTAATTATAACATTAATACCACAGTAATTAAACTTTAAAGTTTTAACAAAAAAACTGTAGTGAAGAAACTAGAAAACTTCATACCGATATACCAACAAATTTCTCCAATATTATGAATTTTCAGCAATGTAATGAATTTTCAGCAATGTAATGAATTATTTCATAGCAAGCGTACTTCATAACAAGCAACTTCCTATTTCAAATAAGGATTTATGCGATACTTTTATAGTAAAACAGAAATATATTTAAGAAAAATGTGCTTAAGAGGTCGTTATTGTAAAAAAGCTTTTTTTTAAATAACTAAATTTAAAAAATAATGTGATATTTCAGCCATATTAGCGATATTTTACAAGATCAAATTTTAAACAATTATTTAGGCCAAACCAAAGACAGGAGCGTTGTTTAACGCTAAATGAAATTCAGATTTATTAAATACAAATTTACAGATACATGAAAAATTCAAAATAAGATGAGATATACACTTAACATTTTTTAATATTTAGCAAAAACATACATATATAAATTTTATTCAAGTGTTCTTTTTTAAATTAGATAAGACTGTAGATAAATTATTTCATTTAATTTTTCTGTATCAAAAGAAAAAGAAAGTTTGATTCTAATTATGTTTCCCCTAACAAACTTCTTAAAACTGAGAATATAGGTTTTGTTAAAGAAATATGCATGCAGTGATCTAAATCAAGTGCTAGTTATTGTACTATGAAATTTCCTTTACGAAATGCGTATAATGAAATTAAATTAAACTATATGTACAAGTTTTTTTTATTTTTATAACTTTAAATTTATATAAATAACAGCAAAATAATTAAATTTAGCGATACCAACTTAATTTTTACTGGCATCTTAATTTACTTTGTTGTGCTAAAGGCAAATTTAACATGTTTTTTTAAAATTGCTTATTATTTAAGAAACATCCAATATAATACATATACTTTTATTAAAAGAATCCACAGTTTTAAATAATTTTAACTATAGACTTGTTTTTCTATAATGCGTAAAGGAATCATAAAAGTATGAATAACAGCAGTACGCCCACTTCCTTATATTTTATTAAATTACAGCCATTAGGTAATATTCATTGTATGCACATAATATCACTAAATTTACAAGCATTTCTAAGCGTAAATTGTTTGAAACAAATGGGTATTGTTTAAAATATTCAAAACATTATTAGGTATTTAAGGAAACTCATTTTAGATCTCTTAAGCATATGAATTATTTACTTTGTATGAATTAAGGCTATGAATTTAAGTTTGCTGACATAGGATAATATTTAACAAATTACAGAGGAAAACAATATAGAAAATAATTTACGACACAATAATTGATTTGACTCAATAGAAAATAGAGGAAGAACTTTTTCACTTAAAAAAATATCCCACGGAAAGCAGTAAAGTTCATTTCAAAAGTACAATAATCCATGAATGAGTAAGTTTTTAGTATGGGTGTTTTTAAGGTTTAAATTTTCCTGTTGAGATAAGGTTGATTCTTGTTGAACTATACGTTCTAGAATGGTGGATAATAAATTTAAATTTATTCTGAAAGGATGTTCTAGGTGTTTCTTGGCCAGTTTAGTGAATATTTTGCAACTAAATTTGATTTTTTTATATACCAATTAGTAATAACTGGAGAAGTCTATTTGAAAAGTTTTGAAGACAAATTTAAGCCTAAATTTGTAAGATTCATTTTCAGTAAGCGTATCGAATTCTTTTTTAAGATGTCCTTTTTTTTTTAATAAATTAAAAAAATAAAAAATAAACCCCTTAAAACTTTGAAAAATATTTACTTACTAAATAGTATCGTTTTAAATAGTTGTCTAATGCATCTAATTTGTCTAATGCAAAAAAATAAATTCTTTTTATATAAAGGTTTATGGAATTTGGTTACTTTAAATTCTTCGACTGCATTTTTGAGTACTTTCAGCATATGTATGGCTTTATTCTATTAATAAGCAATTGAAATTTTAGACCACATTCTTCATTTAGGATCTCGAGTTCCACATATATCCCAAAAAATTCCTGACAGGCTAATATTATTGCCTTCTAGGAATACTTTTTGGAACTATTGCTCCGAATTTGCATACCGTAAGAGAAACATTCCGGGACAATCCTGGTAATCATTGTTGCAGAGTGTGTTAACATTTTGTATTGTTGTCAATACGAAATGTTAATGTAATCATTGTTGCAGAGTGGTGTGTTATTAACATTTTGTATTGCTGTCAATACGAAATGTTAACACACTCTGTCAAAATCGCCACGGTCTTCTCATTTATGATTGCAATGACTGCAGGATTCTAACTTCCGGCCTCCGCACATTTCCACTACGACATGAGTTGGGCTTGGATTCCTTGAGTCATATAGTTCTATGATTTATAAAAGAGCTTTTTCTGCATAAAAAATATCATATAAAAAAAGAAAATTATTTGGTTATAATAGATATATTTATTAACAGTTAATAATAAATAGAGGCATATGCTAATTTAAAAATTATAAATTAAAACAGTTTAACCTTCATAAATTTAAACAAATAACTGTATATCAGCAAGAAGCCAGTCGATTAAAAAAACTTTTTATAAATTCTCTTCATATTCTATGTGTGTAACAATTAATAAATGGAAAAATTAATAAAATTTATGTTTTCAAATTGCAGAACATAATAAGTGTATGTGTATTTTGTATGATAAATTAGTTCATTTGTAAATCGTTACAATTAATTAATAATAAGGAATTTAAGAATTTATTTTAAAATTATTTATTAAAAACCATTAATATTTGAACTAATAATAACTAAATTCTAAACAAAAAAAATTTTCTTCTCAAAGATTTTATTACGTCTCTAAGTATTTATCTATTAATTAATTTATAATTTAAGCACAGATGAATTTTGTTTCCATCTAAAATACTATTCAAAAATACTTTTGTGTGAGTAAACATTATTATTCTAAAAATATTATGATAGATTTTATACAGGGTGATTCAAAAGTTCGGTGCGAAATTAAATGGGATAAAAAATTGTAGATTAATATTCACTATGATGGGGAATTTCTCGACGTTCCTCACCACAATGAATTTTTCGTATCTGTAGAAATATTAATTATGGCATTAAGACAATTTTATTAAAGGCTTATTCAAAAAACGTATCTTTAACATACTGGTAATCTTACTAGTCTATCTATATTTAATTTAATTTCTTCTATAAACAAAATGCAATCAATGATCCATAATGTCTTACAAAATAGCTTCACTTTTTTTTAATAATTCATTAGGATAAGTTTGTCAAATGCTATGACTCATAAGTTAGCAAACTGTTTAAAAGCATCCCAAAACAATCCCCAGGCAATTATAAGCAGAGATCTAGTTTTGTTTATTAGATCCGTAAACAAGTTAGCATTGAACGGCAACTTCAGGAAATTTTACGTTTTAGAAGACACCCCGTTGTGAAAGAGGCCGTAGGATTCAGGTCTTGGAGAAACCGCGAAGTCAATATTAGAATGTCCCAAATGAACTCAAAAATAAGAACTAAAAGCGAAATCACTGAAGCGAAAAAAAGCCGGTAAATTCCTTCTACAGGAAGTATTACGTGTTGCAATGAATGGCTATTACATTTTCTTGCTCGCGGCTATAAAACTAGAAAAGGTGTTCCACTTAAACTCTGTTACACATGGAAACACGCATAATTCTGACTATCTAGTATTTTTATGCATTTCAAATGGTTGGAGTTAAAAGGAGAAAAAAGCAATTCAGATTTCAGCATCATTTATTAAGAATTTTTAACTAAAATATTATAATTTAAAATGAACATCGCTTATATCGTTTCAAATTATTTTTTTAAAGTTTAAAAAAGCGCAATATTCCAAATATGAAATTTTATAAGCTCTTAATACATTTCAACATAAATATAGACAAATTTTTTATCAAATGGATTGAATTGTAAACAAATTTCTTGAAATCATAGTTAATACACAAAAAATATTGGCAGTAATTTTTATTTTCTCGCATGCAAGCTAGGTGTTTTATTCTCAATAATGTAAGACTTCAATGTGTAAACTAGAAAAGGTGTTCCACTTAAACTCTGTTACACATGGAAACATGCATAATTCTGTCGATCTAGTATTTTTATGCATTCCAAACTGCTAGAGTTAAATGAAGAGAAAAGCAATTCAGATTTCAGCATCATTTATTAAGAGTTTTATCCAGAATATTATAATTTATAATGAACATCTCTTATATCATTTCAAATTAAATATTTTTTTTCAGTTTAGAAGCACGATAAATTTCTAAATATGGAGTTTTATAAGCAATTAATATATTTCACCATAAATATACGCAAATTTACTAATTAATTAATACACAAAAATATTGGCAACTTCAATGTAAACATACTTATGAGTATAAAAAAAATTATAATGAACATAATTGTTAGGCAAATTTTTTATCAAATGATTTGAATTGTAAATAAATTTCTTGAAAAAAAATCTTTTAATGAAATCATAGTTAATACACAAATATATTGGCAGTAATTTTCATATTTCTCGCATACAAACTCTGTGTTTTATTCTCAGTAATGTAGGACTTAAATGTGTAGACTTCTTTCCGTGTATAAAAATGATACTGAACATAATTCAAACTGAAATTTTAAATTATTACGCTGATAAAAATTAACGAGTAATTGATCAAATTAAATTTATTAAGTTTTATGAAAATAATCACTAATCGAGAATTATTTTAAAAGAAAATAATATTGATAAGTTTAGTTTTAAATTATTTCTGTATAAAAACAATTAAAGTTCAATAAAATTGATATTTTTAATTTTTATTAAGCTAAAAATCAAAATATTAATCGATTATTACATTACATCTTCTTAGTAAGAAAACACCTTTTTTGCTTTCGAGTAAGGTATTTTATTATGCAGCTACTGTTGGCAAAAACTGACAAAAATTTTTTGAGTATTCAATTAATTTATTCTAATATTTGCCAAAAACCTCAGTGATACTGAGCATTTTGTGACTAAAAATAGCTTCAATACTGTTTACCTAAATCATTTAAAAAAAAAAATACTTTTACGTTTTATATTTCAATTTCAAAGATGTTTTTCTGTATTAGAAGATAAAAAAAATAAAATTCAATTAGATGTTGCTAGTTTCAACTTGTTTTTATGTTAAACTATCTCTTTTCTGAGGACAGCACGAAAAAAAAAATAAATTTGTTAAATATTATTTTCAAGACATTTACTGATTTTTAAGCTCAGTTATTTGAAACTGAAAAATTTAATTACTTTTGGTAATGTATAGTATATTTTGAAATGATAAAACTATTTCTTCAATTATCAATCGCGTATTAATTTTCAAATTGAAAATGATTTTCTGCTGCCCACAAAAATAGAAAAATTACATTACTGAGGCACAACTATCAATTTGTCTTTATAATTAGAAAAATATTTATTTTATATATAGCAATATATATCTTTTGATATTAAGATAAAATAGTCATTCGAAGAATGCAAATCATGAATAACATTTCATAAAAAACGTTACTTTCGAAAATAATATTTAAATAAATAAAAACTCGTCTTAAAGAGAGAAAAAATGATATTGTACATTCAAGAACAAAATTTTAATAGTATTATTAAATTCTATTTTCTACAGAAGTATTTCTTTTTAATTTGCAGAGATTAAATTAGCTGGAAAAGGGCGTTTTTGCAGAAAGAAAGTTAAATTAAATATAAAAATGTTTTCAATTACTAATAATTTTTATTTTTTTAGATATCACTAATCGACAAAATTTAACCTTTTTGCCTTTTAAATTAGAATGGCTTTTTCTCTTATAGAATATTTTGCTCTGATTTCTAATTTGTATAGCATTTTTTTGTAATATGAAATTAAAAGTTCATACTGTTGTAAAGTGTTTAGTTTTATTTAATTTATGTGTAGTAATCTAAATCAAATTGCAGTTTTTAACAATTTTCTACTGTACGTTGCTTGAGGATCATCCTTTTTAGTGTCTAGCAATAGTCTGCAAGAATTATTTGGATTCCATTTTTCATGTTAACTATTTTCCATTGTTGAAAAATCTTGGTGGAATCGCTCACATCACTAAGATTTTCAGGTAAGAAGTCCAAGTGAAAATCAGAAAATGTATTTTTAGGAACATGTTACATCCTAGAGGTATATAATTTTGATTTAGTTCTGAAACTAGTTCTTTATAGTTATCAGCTTTTTCATTGCTAAGAAATTTATTTAGAAATTTTTAAAAGGCCTTTCATGCAGCTTTTTAAAACCCCATTCACACTTTCCACAAATCATGGTCTTCTATAAGCTCCCTCATTTGCGGGTCTATAAATATATCCTCTTTTATTTTAATCTCACTGATATTCAAGAATTTGTTCTTTAAGCACAGGAAACCTGGCCTGGATTACCTTTATCCATCGTCTGAACAAAGTTTTTCCAAGATAGATGTGCAAGGGAGAATGATAATACGTGTTAAGGATTTAGAAGTAGTTGAGAAGTTGCGCTTTTTTGTCCAGTTTAGGTATGAGATTTCTTTTGGTCCTTGCTTATTTAGAAAATGATTTTGCTATCTCTGTCATCCAACTTGCATAGAAAACAGCAAAATTTATTATATCCTTGTTGGAATCCTAACAACAAACCTAACAAAAATGCTATAATTTTCAAATCGTCGCATATATTCCAAGAATGCTATTGGTATTTATCTTCAATATCAAAACCCCCTCCTCTCCCTGTTACAGAACGAGTCTTTCATATGGTCTGCATAGACAAGAGGAATCAAAGATTTCTCATTTCTCATATGAATAAGTGTGGCTTTTTAAGCTGAATTTAGAGGAATCTATGAACAACTTCCATTCCTTAGCATTCTAATGGTCTTCTACCTTCAGTGCAATACACTAAATTGCCTTTGCAGGAGAACAAGAGTAAGAGATCTTATTAACTTGACGATAGAAAGAAATTGTAGTTCCCTCCTCAAGGAGATTCCAACCATTTAATCTGGATGCGAACAATCTTGCCTGATTCTGTGACAAATTTAAATCACGAACTAGGTCAATGAGCTCAGACTGATTGATTCTATGAAGTTCTGGAGAAGTTCCATCAAAATCTGGATCTTAAATGCCGCCTTTTTTTTACTTAATTGTAAATATTCTTTGCCAGAGTTTTCTGAATGTAAACTCAAATTTTCAGATAGCGCAAGGATTGGAAACTCGTCTCTGTGAGGAACATTTGTGAATTGAAAACAATTTTATGCATGTCGAGAATATTTGAAAATTTTCGGATTCTCTACGCTATTCTGTAATCACAGGCTATTATAAATTTGCAGAAAGTTTAGAGTTGCATGTGCAATATAAAGATATATAGATTTTAGATAGATAGTTTAGATGTTTTTTAAAATTCTCTTATGTTAAGCTTAAATAAATTTTATTACTTAATAAGCTAAAATGTTTGATTAAAATCATTTACTAAAATAATTTCAATTGAATTTGAAAGAAATAAAGTGACAATGTATATTTGTCGAAACAACAAATATAATTTCAATGAGAAATTGTTCAGCACAGAGATCTCATTGTTGAACACAACTCTGTGATCACTTTCAGCCTGATAGCTGAAGGAAGGTTAGGGTATATCGGTCTTTCTTGTTTTCTAGAATTTTTGTAATGCAGAAAATAACAGACCATGGAGTAGTCCTTTGGTTCCCTCCATACCATTGGAATTACTAATGATATATGCCGCGATTAATCCAAACACAAAATAATGTTACACAAGATGCACAGCAAATATGAGAGGGCCAAGATTTGTTCTTATCACAGATTTCATGCCAGAAATAAAGTTCATATACCTCTTTTATCAAGGGAGTAATATTCCTTCTTTGAGACTTTAATGTCAACATACACATAACAGAAATTGTTTGATTTTTTTTTTGCAATTTCAAGACATTTTAATGTACCTATAATGTCTTGAAATGCAGGAAAAGTAAAGACAAGAAAGTACACCATAAATTGATATAGCGTCTGCCTAACTCGACACGCAGGTCTAAAGTGACTCACACAAACAAATCAAACAAACAATATCAAGTTCGCTAAATTTGATAGATCTGGTGTGTATTTATTGGAATCTAAAACTCATGTTTGTGAAAATTGCAACACCATGAAGGACTTACGCGAGTGAGCTGTAATTTCAACTCAAAATTTGTTTGACTCCATGCCACGTCGTGTAGTAGCACTTATTGCGGCGCGTGGTGGCTACACAAAATACTGATTCCGATCTCTTGTTATTGTTTGTTTGCTTTGAACATTTAATCATTTATTTGTACCACTACCACTCAACTGTGTATTAAATTTCATTCAATTATGACTATTCCTTCATGGTGTTGCAATTTTCACAAACATGAGTTTATATTATCTTCCTTGTTGGGGATCACCTTCTTTAACAAAATCCCAAACAAACGAATGTATCAAACAAGATATATATTTTTAATTTATGCTAAATTACAATATAATGAGCCTTGTGGGCAACTTTTATAATTATATTTGGCTTTAGCGTAGCAAAGTAGATAAGAAATAACTACAGTTATACAATTAACAAAATTTCTGTCTACCAGTGTATTCAAATGAATTCCAAATCTAGTAGTAGTAAAGGAATATTACTTTTCTTGTTATTATCACTGTATTTCTTTCTGGAGAAGAAAAATGAAACTGTTATTGAAGCAAGTTTCAATAATAGATTTTATAGTTCCTGTCCTCAAACGGGGTGGAAATTTCAACGAACTCTTGTTAATGGATGGTTTTATATTCCAGCTGCATTAACTGAGGAGGAAATGTTGGATTCTATTGACTTTATTGAATTGCCAGGAAGAGGTCGCTGTAACATCTATTGCGCACGCTATACATATGATCCTTTGAAACAGTCACCAAATGAAAACCCTGAAGCAGAATTGGCCTTAAATGCAGGAGATTATGTTATCATATACGGGGAGATGGATGAGGTAAAGAGGAATATATAGCTTTTTATATTTCGTGATTTACTTGGACCCCTTACCCCACGATTGGGTTAAGGTACCCAAGTATCTTTATCAAGCATCTTATTATAGTAGTATCTTACCCAAGTCATTTTTCTAAAAATACTTATATTAGCTTTAAATAGCACGTTTTAATGTAAAATATAAAATCCTTTCTTTACCATTCAGTTGCAGTAAAATCTGATTTCTGCATTTTTGGTAGACAAACATGCTTAAACTCATCTGATTTTATATTAATAAAACATACAAAAAAATCTCTGAGCAGCCAAAATATATTTAATTTAATTACAAATTCAACAATTAAAAATAATTTAACGTATTTTAATATTCGGCACTCTTAAAAATCAAAACAAATACCAAATAAACTGTTATTAGCTCTTAGCATATATTTAGCATAAATTTTATAATAAAATAATTTTATGAATTTAACCACTGTAAGGGCATCTTACTTCAATCACCAAAGCTCTTAATCTTATTTCAGCTTACAAATGGCATAGATTTCACGAAATACAAATTAATTTTTATAGGATGGTTTTTTCAATGGAGAACTTTTGGATGGAAGGAAGGGTCTGGTACCATCAAATTTCGTCGAAAAACTCACAGGTGACAGTATAAGCATATTCAACGACTTAAATTAGCTTTTTTTTTTTTTTTTAGTTTAGATCACCAAATGCTTCCACTTACACTTGCTAGTCTACATAAAATAGATAGCTGTAATTATAAATAAAAAACAGGTAGTTAGACTCATAATCTTTCAATTATAAATTATATGTAGTTCCGCTTTTTGATGCTTAGCATGCATGGAGGAGCTCAGTTTCCTAATTAGGAATTAGTTTTTATTTAATTCTAAATATAATTTTATAAATAACTGAATATGATATTCAATTTTTAATGTTTCCTTAAACAAATTTATCATTTTAAATACTATAATATAAAATAATATTAATAAGATCTATGAAAAAGTAAAAGAAAGTTAGATCAGTATTAACCGGTTTAATTAAAAGAAATATGTTTTAACTTCATTTACACTGAAGTGACAAAAGTCATGGGATACCTCTTAATATCGTGTCGGCCCTCCTTTCGCCCGGCGAAGTGCAGCAACTCGACGTGGCATGGACTCAGCAAGTCGTTGGAAGTCTTCTGCAGGAATATTGAGCCATGCTGTCTCGATAGACGTCCATAATTGTGAAAGCGTTGATGGTGCAGGATTTTGGGCACGAACAGACCTCTCGATGATGTCCCATAAATGCTCGATGGGATTCATGTCGGGCGATCTAGGTGGCCAGATCACTTGTTGGAATTGTCCAGAATGTTCTTCAAACCAATCGCGAACAGTTGTGGCCCGGTGACATGGCTCATTGTCATCCATAAAAATCCCATCGTTGTTTGGGTACATGAAGTCCATGAATGGCTGCAAGTGATCTCCAAGTAGATGAACATAAGCATTTCCAGTCAATGTTCGGTCCAGTCGCACCAGAGGACCAAGTCCATTCCATGAAAAAACAGCCCACATCATTACGGAGCCACCACCAGCTTGAACAGTGCCTTGCTGACAGTTTGGGTCCATGGCTTCGTGGGGTCTGCGCCACACTCGAACCCTACCATCAGCTCTTACCAACTGAAATCGTGACTCATCGGACCAGGTCACGGTTTTCCATTCATCTAGGGACCAACCGATATGCTCACGTGCCCACGAGAGTCGCTGCAAGCGACGTCGTTCTGTCAGTAAAGGCACTCGAGTCGGTCTTCTGCTGGAATAGCCCAAGAAAGCCAAATTTCTCCACACAGTTCTAACAGACAAGTCCCTTTGTACGTCCCACATTGATTTCTGCGGTTATTTGACGCAGTGTTGCTTGTCTGTTAGAATTTACGACTCTTTGCAGACGTCGCCGGTCTCGGTCGTTAAGCGCAGGCGGTCGACCACTGCGCTGTCCATGGTGGGATGTTATGCCTGAAATTTCATACTCTTGGCACACTCTTGACACAGTGGATCTGGGAATGTTGAATTCCCTAACGATTTCCGAAATGGCATGACCCATGCGTCTAGCTCCAACTAACATTCCGCGTTCAAAGTCTGTTAATTCCCGTCGTGCGGTCATCATCACGTCAAAACCTCTTCACATGAATAACTTGAACAGAAATGAAAGCACTGCGCATTTATACCTGTTCTACGCGATGCTACTGCCATCTGAAAATTTGCATATTGCTATCCCATGACTTTTGTCACTTCAGTGTACAATAGCTATTAGAAATATAAAAAAAAATATTTTGCTCACATAGACAATGAAATTTGCGCACAAAGAGTAAAATATACTACAACAACGAAGCTATTTAAATAACTAGAAAGAAATATGACATGCTAATAGTTCAATTGTATATAACTTTATTCTTAGCAGTACAGAGATAAGCACGAACAAGCAAATTTATGAACCTTTAAATAATTGGCATCCTAATCCATCCCATTTTATAACCTGCCGACTGGATCATTCTAAAGTACATCTCCTAATAATGATGGGAGAAGTAGATATATAACATTCACTCATGGCGGCTCAATCCGAAGAAATTTAAATGTAGAAAAGGTCAAAGAGCTATGCGTGTACCACACCCCTAAGTACCTCGGTTTGCTATACAAGCACGTGTAGCGGTTCCTGTATGCCACCGAACCACTTCTGGATACCTCACAGATGCAAATTTGAATTCGATACGTGCAATGTTTTTAACACCAGAACATCAGCAGTGGCGTCTGTAGAGGTGCAGATCAAATGATGTGTTCTTTCACAGACTAACGATGTGTGCATGTGACATTTAAAAATTAATGTTAATTTATTTGTGAGTAGGTTCTCTGGTGATAAGTACAAAAGTAATCTCGCCAACAAGCAATATTCTTCTTCCCAATGCAGGGAATATAATATGGATGCTGTTAACTGTGACAGCCACTCTGCATAGTATTATTTCCAACATGGTGGCTCAATTACCCGTAATGGCTGATAGTGTATGATTCAGAAATACCGGTAAAATATCAAGGTTCTATTCGTATCTAAATCGGATCATATTGCAAAGTATATAGCAGTGTGAGGCAGTACGAATCGTTATTTCGAATCCAGTATTGTTTCACTGATCCGTAATTCTCTTGCTGTTTTGATTTTGCAACAATTATCTATACAACTGCGTATATAAGATTTCAGTTCAATTCAAAAAAATCTTTCTTGCTCGCTGATTCATTGTCCATAGATGTGTAAATAAATATTTTAGGCAGGAAAATACATACATATATATATTAATAAATTTTCATGAATATAAATTGTAGTTGGCCAGTTATTTCTTTGTCATTCATTATTTAAAACTTTTTGTTTGAATAAAATCATAATTAATGACTAGATGTATAATATTTTTCAATTAATTAATTTTTTTATGTTCCAATTTATAAATTATATCCATTATTAGAAATAAATATGAAGAAGTATGTTTTTTGCGTAATTAGTAATATACATAAAAATAAAAATAAAATAAGTCGATAAAAATAAAACGTCTTATTTATAAATTTAAAAAAGTTACTCACTGATGCACCATAATTTTTTTTTCAGTATTTTTACATTGTTAGAAATTTTTAAAACGTTAAAAACTAAAACATTTGAATTAATTACCTAGACCTTATGAAGCTATAAGCCTTGTAAAACATGAAGTCGTACCATGATTTACGAACCACTATATAAGAAGAGATATACCATTTTAATAACGAAATATGTGACTCGTATGCTCATATATCGTTGTTTAAGCATAATTAAAGTAGTATATTAAAATGGGTATCGCTTATTGTTAAAGTCAAGTTCTTATTGTGAAAGTCTTTTGCTGTTTTATATTCGCATGTTTCATGCTCGTGCACTACTATCCCAACTATATCATAACCTATCCATACAGTTAGAATAGGTTATGGTTTTCTTGATTATAATTGCTAAAACTTATGCTTTAAAAAAATTATTTTTTTTTTGCTGTTGCAGCCGTTAAGTTGATTTAAAAATTCGCACATCCGCATATACATATATGCATTGTAAAAAAAGTCCACCGCATTTTATGAAAATATGTATTTAAAAATTTTGTTCCAGTTTCTGAAAAAAATCTACAAGTTGGACGTCTGAAGTCTATAAATGATTAACAGTTTAAATTTTGATCAAAGAGACTAAAGAGACTTAAAATGATGATTATAAATTGTTCGTTTAAATCAGAGATACGCAGACTGTGGTCCACGTCATCATACGTTAATTTCGCTTTAAAAAGTAATATGAAATTTATTTTTTTACAGACTTAATGGTTTTGATTAAAGATTAAAACATGGGAACAATCCTGCTCTAATTGGATAAAACAATAAACACTCAAGTATTAGAAAAATAATTTATTCAATATTTCCTAATTTAATTCAAACTAAAAAAATAACTTTTCAGTTACTGGTTAAAATGGATTCAGGGTACTTATCTACATTATTTTTTGTTCTTGCTCTAACACGAGAATGCCAATTTTATTGACTATCCAAATATTAAACATTGGTAAATGTTTGTTTAAAGAAATCATTTTTTTCTGGTATTGCTAGAAACATGTTCTGTTATAAAATTATGTCAAAGAAGTAGCTGTGGTTGTTGCATTGAAATTTAACTAACCACCTTTTCGTTTAGTTTTTATAAAACTGGAACCAAATACTAAATCACTTATTAAATCATTTTTAATAATATGTTTTATATAAACAAAAAATATATGAATTTTCAAGGGTATTTTTTAATATAAATCTTGCACACCACGACCTTTCAGAGCATTCCTGGTTTAAAATGTAATGATATCGGATCCGTATGAGACACATTGTACTATGTGACAAGGCTTCAAATTCCATCGACTTAAGACCATTTATAAATATATGATCAAGATGATCAAATAAAATGTCGAATAATATTGACAAAAGTGAAGAATAGATTTGGAATAGATGATTTTTAGAAATTATAAATCAAGTTCGTAAATCAAGGTACGATTATAATTCCTTTTGTTATTCAACCATACTTTGGAATTAAACAAAAATTCCTTGTCAATATAATTTATATTCCATTAAAGAAATGTTACTGAAAAATAAGATCAAAACAATTTGAACCGTGAATAACTCTTTAATAAATTTAAATTTAGTTGCCAAATGCGCTTGCATATATATGCTTACAATTTCCTACTTAAAAACAAATATTTCTTATACAGGCGAAGAATTATTTGAATTTCATGCTACTGTGCTATACGGAAACAGAGATTCAGACGACAGCAGTGTGAGTTTTAGTTATGCTCAAGATATGGAAATGACTGTTTCTGATGATCTCTTGCATCCAGGTTTGTTTGTAATTAATCAAACCTTAAACTCTTAGAAGAATGATTAGCAAAAGAATTAAGATTTCAAAAACAATTATTGTCCAAAACTTGCACACAAAAGTTACTTTAAACCAAGTTTCTCAAAATGAAACAAAGTCATCTCAATCTTTTATTTATAAATTTAGTGACTTTTAAATTTGAAGTGACTACGTTAATGACCATTGATGACCAGATTATGTTATAATTCATGCGATTTTAACAATTGAACTACATATTGGTATAAATGATTATTTAATAAAAAACTGCGCTCCAAACATTATAAAGATTATATTTGATTACAGACATTATTGTCTGTTATTGCCATATTCCTCGAATTTCTACTGTAATAATTTTTAATATAAAATTATTATAAATTAAAAGTAAAAAAAAAAAATTAAAGTAAATTTTTAATGAAAATGTAAAATGGCTACTTAAGGGAATCATGTGCTTTTTTATTTTTGTAACAGATTAATTTCAATGTGTTACCATAATACAAAAAGGACACTTTAAAAGGATCTCTTATATACAGGTTTGTTAGATGTTACTAGAACCTTTAAAATACTCTCATTATTAAATTAAGTAGATCATGTAGATTTACTTGTACTTGTAAATAATAAACAATAGTGTTCTATTGTTTGAAAAAGGGCTGTTTCAAAGGATCATTATAAAACAGGTTTGTTGTAAATACTGCAGATTTTAAACTGTTATCGCAATTATATATCAAAACATAAATCAATTGTAAATAAGAAGAATCCAAGCAATAGCCATAAATAATTGAATTTTTCACATTGGTTATTCATTCACAGTATTAAATTTTACATTCATTCTCTAAAATTAATTATAAAGCTTTTTCTTGCTGTATAATAACATCTGTGTTTTATAAACAGGTAAGAACAGCGCAGTTCATTTTTTTCTCTTTTGTCATTAAATTTTCAATTCTGACTTAACAATCAGAAAATTCTCACATTATTGCTAACAATAATTCTACTTTCAGATGACTTTCATAGAATGAATGACTATATCGACTTAGAAGATGTAGAAGAAATGGATCAAGATAATGATGATGAGGAAGAAGAAGAAAAGGACAATGAAAATTTTGTCAGAGGTAATGTTATGCATATATATTTTAACATAATTAAATTATAATTTGTACCTAGCTAAATGTCTATTCTGAATTAAAATAAAGAAAGATCTGAAATATTTTAAATAATAGATGTTGTTGTTTAATTGTTTGCATGCATAAAATTGACTTAAGAGATATAAAACAGTTTGTGTAATAGATGCCGTCCTTTTGTTTGTTAGTGCAGCTGGATCTGGGTGTGGTTAGGTCACAAGAACACTCATTTAACAAAGCACACTACTTTAATTACAAGCGCACAAATACGAGAACAACACACTACAAAGATTAATATACAACAGTAGCTCCTTAAATACATACACTTATATTTATGTGGAAGGATTCCACTTCTAGCTCTCAGGATGAGAGATTGTTATTTGCGCTAGTAGCGCCTTGCGTCCTCTCGGGCGGGAGGTTCATTGCCCACTGAACTTTCCACCGGGACGCCGCAAGCGCCGCTCTTGCAGTGTGTAGGGAGAAACACGGTTACATTTGTAAAATTATACACTCTAAATAAAGGATGCATTAAGCAGAAGTTATGTGAATGGGATCAAAATCGGCAGATATTGTTTGTATATATGGAATGATAAACATATTAAAACTACATTGCAATCCAATATTTAGTTCAAGAGATACTGATACATAGAGTAAATAAATCAACAGAGCGTTGGCCCACTTCTGAACCTTTTTCAAGCCCTTATCCAATTTGTTTTTATTTGTAGAGTTGACAAATTTTCCCCTGAAAGATTTCTTGCTAAACTCTTTTCAGTTATTGAGATCCTGGGACTCTCTGAAACTGCCGCTCATCAGACTCCATACCTGCTATAATTGGGGGATATCTAGTTGACTAGGAAAGTATTTAGCAGGCATGAAGATAGTTGGTAGAAATAATTTCAGGGGCAGCCAGGGATTTTTCTGTTTCAATTAAGGTATGGGTGCTATGAAATAAAGGGCAACACAACAAAACATAGAACATTGTAGACGTCTTTCCATGGAGTCAAGGTGTCACGGATGACAACCGAATGGTCTGATTACATCACACATCGAATTAAATGTCGTCCTAGATCACAACTAGCAGGTGTCTGACCATGGGGTGTCCGAGAGTCAGGTTAATATCCCGCCGATGACCTGGACGCTTCCACTCACCTTTGCTGATCACCACAGCGGGACTCTTCGCTAAAAATAATTCTATTCCAGTCAGTGTCATTCCAACTCGAAATAGTTCCTTGTAAGCGGGCTTGTCGCTGCACGCAAGTGAGAGACAGCCGTTTCAATTGCCGCCGTGAGCTAAAATGCCATTATCTGAGTCGCCTACCAATGATTCTTACTGTGACTGATGTCCCGGTTACACGTCAGAACACTGATAATGACGAATCAGGTGTTGTGAGAATTGCTCTGACGGTCGCTTTCTAGGTCAGTAGAAACCTAGGTTTTTAGAAAAAAACTTCCAGACCTGCCCTTTAATCTCTTTGCTTTATCGCCACCTTGTTCTGCGTTGTTTTACCAATCCTACCAACATGATCATAGGGCGGCATCGCCACAAACCAAATGTCGATGATACTTCGATAACATCCTACTTTCTTTCTCTTCTTTTTCTCTATATTCTATGAGAGCGAACATTGTGCAAGAACATGTATATGAGACTTTAGTGTCGTTAAAAGTGAAGAAGGAATTAAATTCAAATTGCAGTTAAGGACAATAATTAGAATTTCTCCTCTTTACACTGTATATGGATGATTTGCTGAATGGAATGTATTTGTATATGAAATTTCCTTACAATAAAATAATTCCTTGATACATTTATTCAATATTTTTTTTAATTCAATCACCATTTTGATGGTTAACTGTGCTCTATGAGAAGAAAGGAAAGAATTGCATATTTGTGGATGCATAATTAAGGATAAATAGTTCCCATTTGCATCATAATTAAGAAAATTAACCTCGTTAAAATTAATTTCTTGAATATTTTCACGAAATCTTTACGATTATGGAAATAAACTGCTAAAGAATCTTTCAGTAGATAACTTTAAATACCTACTAAATATAATTATGAATTTTTGAAATTTTTCTTCAAATTAATCTTAATTTTAACAGTAAATGTTATTAATTAATGAGGTCAAAAAGGAAAAAAACAGTGAAGTAATCCTACTATTCTGATAAAATTTTGTATAAAATAATATTTATCGATTACAATCATATGGAGTAAACAATACAGTATTTTCATTACAGTTAAGGGTCTGAATTTGTATTAAGTAAAAACAAAATGTTTTAATATTTAGTACAATAGGCCTGCTTCAATACTGTGAGCAATTATTATTTATCGTAATATGTACTAATAATAATTATTTACAGCCTCCAAATTCTATAAAAACGAAATTTTTCTCTGCATAAATAATATTTAAACTATGTAAAAATACAAGTAAAATCTTCAATTAAAAATTTTATTTTTATACATTTAGATATTTTGGACCAATCGCATTTAACGTCATTCACCTCAGTTGAATGATTATGTTAATTTGATGAATTAATAATATGATGTTAATACCTATCAATGGATCATCATATATGGTATCATATGTATACTTATCAATGGTCTATCATACGTTTTACTTAATATTTTTCATGAATAACTTTAAAGAATGAAACTTTACAATCAAATTTACATAATTATCACAATAAAAATAAAATGCTACTTTTTCACAATTTAGGTGTACCTCCTCCTCATCGATTGATATTGGAACGCCAAATGAATAAAAGTCTTCTCATCGGTTGGGTACCTCCCAGCGTGAAATCAGGGAAAATTGAAGGATACCATGTTTACGTAGATGGAGTACCCAAAGCTACAATTCAATATGCTGAAAGAACTAGAGCATTGATAGAAGGCGTTGAGTCTTCTAAAGTAATTTTATTAATTTTTTATTATTTTAAATATGTTATTATATTATTTTTTACGAATCGAATCATTTTTTTTTTTTTTTTTTTTAGAAACTACTTAGCCCAAAGCAATAAAACGCGAAAGGTGGTATTGCATTCATGCAACAGAGTCATTGTTAAACAAATTTAACTTTGACTTAATATGGTTGACTTATTATGACTTAATATCCTTTATAAGCTATCAGCTTATCCTTTATAAGCTGATAGCTTATAAAGGATAAGCTTCATAATGGATACGATAAGCTGCTTAATTCTTTATTATACTTTAGTTCCGCTGATCTCTTTGCTATCATTTAAAAAAAAATAATATTTGATATCAATACTATAGATTTACATGGATTAAACTATAGCATATCTCTAACATATTCCTTATTTAGGGATCTTATAAATACAGCTATATTACCATTAAAAAGATTTAGAGAACTATAATTTTTCCCTAACAATATAGTTGTTATATATCGAAAAAGATCTATTTATCTTTATTTTTGAGTCACAGAAAGGCAATCCTTTAAACCCCTGGATAAGTGATTCTTGATAAAATAGATTATAGTACACTGCCATATGCCATTTGCTAGATTTGACTTAAATGATTGAATCACAAAAATAAATTAGGTGGAAGATTGGCAATAGAAAAGAAGAACGCTTTCATGAATTTTAAAGTAGATTTCGACAGTTAATATTAGTTAATATAAGCAATCCTGAATGTAACTATGTTGCTTAGTTAAATTACATTGCAAAATATTAATATTAATAATTGGAAAAGTAATATTGTATAAAGTGAACAGCGTATGGTAAAACTAATTTTATTTCACAAATTTATAATTATATATTTTCAATTTTTTTAGCCGCATCGCATAAGTGTGCGCTCAATTTCTAGTACTGGTATGCATTCCAAAGACGCTGCTTGTACTATTGTTGTAGCTAAAGGTAAATTAAGTTCAATTTACAGTTTGTAATTTATATTTAAAAATTTCTATATAATTATTGTTTCTATAGTTCTTCATATATTTAGATTAGGTAATTATTTTCTATTCTATTTTACTTACAATTATTAAAATCTATAAGGTGCTCTTAAAATTCTTAATAAATATTTAAAAAAACAGTTGCATTTTCAATGAAAAGTCATAAAAAATAATCAAAAATGAAATATTTTTCTTTAAATGAATAAGAAAATCCAATTATTATTGATAAATGCGCCATTCCATTTAATATTGAATTCTCCAATTTATTTTACAGATTTTCCATTGGCTCCAACCTGTGTTAAAGCTTCCCACACCACTGCTTCATCAGCATTGATTAGCTGGCTTCCCAGCAATAGCAATTTTCAACATGTTATTGCAGTGAACAGTGTTGAAGTTAAAGTTGTCAGACCTGGGTGTTTCCGACATCTGGTTACAGGTAAAGCTAAAAATTAAATTAATTGAAATTTCTCAGTTTACTTTAGAACATTTTCAATGGAAGCAAGATTTTGCCTTACTTTTGCTAATGAAGAATTAAAGTTTAAGATTATAACATTTATATAAAGAAATATGATTCTTAATATGATCTTTTATTTTTCAATTTTTAAGATAACATAACATTTTACGAACATAAAAAAATTAAATTTTAAGTATTGCCTTATAGAATAAAATATACACTCATGTCCATAAATTAAGGATAATGAAGTTCAGGCAAAGAAAGAGACAGAAGCAAAACAAATTTGACTTATTTGTAAAGTCTATTTATTAAAAAAAAGGTAAAGAGCAAAAAAGATGCTATATGTTTGACATAATTAATAAAAATTGCGATTTTTACTTCCTGGAGCAATTTCAAAAAAAGAACCTATTTACAAAAACAGTATAACATGGTTACTATGATGGTTAATATGGAGTATGTCTCCCGGACGATGCAATACAGGCTTTACAACGCCTAGTCATGCTGAGTATCAAATTATCAACCTGATCATGGGGAATATTACACCACTCATCAAGCAATGCCCTCCGAAATTCTGGTTGACAGGCGGGAGGGGGAGTTGACGGGCTGCAATTCGTCGGCCAAAACATATCTCACACATGCTCTCTTGGATTCAAGTCCGGTGAGTATTCTGGCCAATCCATACGGGTGATATCCTCCAATTGAAGGCATTCGTCTACAATGATTACACGGTGAGGACGGGCGTTGTCATCCATAAACAGAAATTCAGCACCCATGGCGCCCCGAAACAAACGTACATGTTGTTCCAGAATGACATCCCGATAGATGTGGCCTGTCATCGTTACACTCTGAACATGGATGTCAGTTCTGGAACCAAGAATAATTTCTCCCCAAACGATCCATCCTGCACCACCGTAACGGTGTCGTTCAATGGTGTTCTCTTGGTGGTAACGGGTACCTGGCGCTCTCCATATGAAAGTCCGCCGAGAATCTGACTGCAAACTAAACCTGGACTCGTCGGAAAACATCACACGAGACCACTGTTGCAGTGTCCCCAATGCATGCTCTCTACCCAGGTTAATCGCAGGTGACAGTGAGTTGCGGTAAGTGGAACACATCTGACAGGCCTACGAGCATATAGACCAATGTGCCCTAAGCGTCTGTACACGGTCTGCCTTGAAACTGTCGTACCGGTAGCTGAAGAGAGCTTACGAGACAGGTATGATGCTGTGCTCCGTCTGTTTCTTTTGGCAGTAGCTGCTAAATACCGGTCCTCATTCGGCTTTGTAACTCGGAGGCGACCTGTGCTGTAACATCCACTCACATTACCATCATCTTGGAATCGTTGCCAAAGCCTGGAGATGACACTCTGGGCGATTCCAAGTTCCTCGGATACTTCCAGCTGGGTACATCCACATTCCAGTCGTCCGATAATTCTACCACGTAAAAATCATCCAAATGCATCCTTTGTGCCATAACTATGCGGTTATTGCACTGAAAGGCTTTTAAAGCGCTCGTGAACAATTTTACTTCTTTGCCACCATTCCTTATATACCCCTCTCTTACACTCTCGTCATTGTGACGTACTATCCGCGCCATCTGGTGGTTTCCTGTAATTTGCATATTCTTCTTCAAGATGTGTGGGATAATTCTACAGGTGAAATTTTTATTTTAGAGTTCAATTTCTGTGTGATTCTGAATTATCCTTAATTTATGGACATGAGTGTAGATGTTAAGCAATATATATATATAAATATATACAGATTTATTATTTCCAAATATTTATTGTTTAATAAAAGAAATTTTAACAATATTTTCATTATTATAAATTCTTTTTAAATAATATACTTTGCAAATGCAATACGCAAAAATGTGGGAAAGATAATTAGATAAACTGGAAATATAAATAAAGCTCTAGTTATATAGTTTAAGCACTCACGAAATTTTTTAAGTTTTTCTATTTTTAGTTAGAGACTCACTATTTTCTCTTTCATTCATTTAAATTCGTATAAGTCAAATATTTATTGTAAATAAGTTTTAAATAAATCAAACAATAAATATAATATATTAAAAAGGTTAGCAGATTCTTTTCTTCCCTACTTCCTATTCTACCTTCCTTTCACTTAAACATAATTGTAAAAATTGTAATTATTCTGCTTTTATTAAATTATTTCCTTATTAAAAGCTATTTTTCAAGAAAAATATTTCTGATTTTTATTTAACAAATTTTCCCTATTATTGGTTATACAAAAATAATATTTCGAAAAACCTTTCATTGTTAAAATGAATTATTTAAAGTTTTAAAACTTTGAATATAAAAACTCAGAAACTCAATAATGAAAAGGAAATGTTTAAAATATCTGAAGCATTTTATATAAGGTTCTGTAACATTAATTATTGTAAACCCTATGTAACTACCTTTAATGATAGTGCTTTCAATAGCTTCGGGATGATAATTTTAAAATTTATCAGAGATTTTATCTGGTTTATAGACGTTACTTAGATATTCTTACAGAAGTACAGGAAATTTTTGCAAATTTATCAAACGTCACGTTATGTGAAAAATATAATGTGAAATTCTTATGTGAAAATTGACATTATTTTGAATTTTTAAAAACTAAAACTAAATGTGAACTAACTTGAATGTTATATTTACTTGATGCAACTACGTGTAGCAAACTACTCAATACGAGATTGGCTTACCTCTGAGGCTTACGCAAACTTTAATTCTTTTGACAATGATTTGTAGAATTGGCAGTTTCTCCTGTAGTTTTCTTAACACACTCTTTCCCAATCTTGAAGGACGGTGGCACTTACTCAACGGGCTCCACATCTGCTCTATTGAGAGGAAGGGACAATCTTTTAGAGTCCATACTTCAATTTTCTAATTTTTTTATTTAAAATGCACCATAAAACTTCTACCAATTTTCAATCCTTTTAAAATGTAGTAATATTAATATATCGAACAATTATACTTTAAAAGATCTGTTATATAAACATTTTCAGGAGTTTAAAATAATAATTATATCATATAAGATAAGATGAACATTAATTACTTTAATGAAACAATAAAGATTAAAGAAGTTGCTTGGGTGTGATCTTGGTTCAGTAAAATTTGTTATTCTAATGGTAGAAACTCTTTTTTGTTGTTGTTGTTGTAGTGGAAACTCTTTGTTGTTGTTGTGGTTTAAAATGATTGAATGCAACATTTAGCTGTCATATTTATTTATCTTGCACGGCACATACTATAACAAAAAAAAAACATATTAAAAATTACTATAAAGTCATATTAAAACCAGTTTTCTCAATTATGTATCCTCTCTACTGTGCATGGACTACTTTTATTTTTTGATCCTGTTTCTCCCACTCGAATCGTTCTATTAATTATTTAATCTATTAATTAATTTAATCTATTTTTAAAAGAATAGCTAGTTAACCTTGATCTCTCTTCATTCTTATCTCTTGCTTTCCCTCCGACGGAAGTCGGCTATATAATTCCCGTCGGAATGCATGGTTGATCCTTACAGTAACTTTTGTACTCTAGCATTCAGTAGTTAGTTAATTTTGTGTTATAATAAACCTAAATACATACAACATATGAGAATAGCTTTTTCTCGGGTTAAGTGGGTCACTTTTAAACATGAAAGGCGCCATTTTTTATTCATAAATTGGAAACTCCTCCTCTATTGAAAGAGTACTGGTGATCTAGCTGGTCATGTAAATGTTTGGTAAGCACGAAAATTATCAATAAAATTTATTTTCTTTTTCAACCAGCATCATCTTAAGGAAATGTAAGTCCAGAGTGCATTTTTTCCTAGGGTTATGAAACACTTAAACGGCATATACCCTTAAATATACGTCTTGAATATAAGTCTGATCACGGCTTTATGAAAGTTATCAAATCAAACGCTTAATCCTTTTTAACAACAGTAATTTTGTTTGATGAATTAATTTCTCTTAATTATATATATACTCCAATATATAATAATCTTTCTTAAATATACTCCTTTTGCCATTTTTTTTTTAAATCATTCTTTCCTCCATTTTACGGAAAATCATCATTTTCCTATTTCAACGTTGTCTTGTACAAGAGAAAGTATCAGATAATAACATCGCAACAAATCTTGAATTATTTAACTTTTAAGAACCCCAAGACTTAACAGTACAAACGCTACTGTGCATAGAGCTGAAATGCCTCTTAATGGTTTTGGGAATGATGAAGGTTGAAGTTCTGCACTCGCAACTTTGAACAAACATCTTCAAGGCTGGAATCTAGCCCTTCTTCCCTAATAGAAGGATATTTCGGTCTACAGATATATTGCGGCCATATCCGACATGGACAGAGTAACTTTCCTGTTCAACATCTCTCTTCGAACCAATAACATTTGAATCGAAGATCTAATACACTATTCACCAAGTCCCTCCGCCCTTATAACTAATGACTAAATACTAAATTAATTAAAAGTAATGTTTATTATCTGAAAAATATAAAAAATAATTTTTCTAACATTATATTGTCAAGAATATATTTTTAATCATACTTTCAATTTTTAAGCAAAATATTGCTTAAAAGTGATAAAATATATCAAATTCCATTTTTTTTCCCTTTAAAATTGAAATGTAATACGATTTATTTATAGGTCTCTCTCCAAATACCCTCTATCGAGTTTCTGTCAGAGTTAAACCCGGAAAGCTTTTGTATAATGATGAAAAGAATCCAAAGAAGTTAGAGATGCTAGTTAGCAATGTGGAATTCAGAACTCTTCCTAAAGGTAAGAAATGCCTTACGGTAACACTTTAGCTTCAATTAATGCCACAAAAGATTTAAGTAATATTCTATTTGCATAAACTTTCTTTACATTTAAAACAAATTTAGAAATGGAAATTTCTGTTATATATCATCTAATTAGGAAAATTAATAATTCCAATACAATTACCTAATTAAAAAATTAAGTACTAAAATTTCTAATATGAGATTAAAATCCTTGAATTTTCTGGATAATGAATAATATAAAAATGTTTAAAAAATAAGGGCTTTTGAGTATAAATAAATCAATATGGTTTGATTATAAATAAACGTAATTATGATTAGATGAGATTTTGAAAGGTTGTTCTTAATGTTTAATAATATGTTTCAGGTCTTCCAGAACCACCGGTTAATGTTCAGGTGGAACAGGGTCCTCAAGACGGTACTTTATTAGTCACATGGATGCCAGTGCATACAACCATAGTTTCTACATCTGTATCCCCTGTAATAGGGTATGGAGTTTTCGCTGCAGGGAGACAAATTGCAGAAGTAGAAAGTCCTACAGGTACACCTACACATTTAATTTAAAAATAATCTACTTAAGTTTTCTAACATTTTTTACTTGGAGCATTGAATCCTTGCAGTTCATGCTAATTCCTTATAAAATTAAAAGTAATAAGATGAAATGTAATAAGTAAATCGAAAAAAAGAAATTATGAATTTATTTTTGGCGTTACTATCGAAGAAATTTATTTTATTAAATTTATATCCTTTCAAAATTATAATAGATTCTTATCTACTGGAGTAATAAGAAAAACGGGTAATTTGAAAAATCTCAAATGATTAGAAAGTATAAGAAAATAGTTATAAGAAATAAAAGATAATATAAAAATCTCAAAATATTATAAATTATACCGATTTATTTACAATTCAAAATTAGACAATACTCGAAATGCAGCATTTATTTTAAAATTAGATAATTCTCGGTATGTATAATTTTTACGCTTTCGTTTATTGAGTATGTTCGTACCTCTATTAAAATTCCTAAAAAATTTTATTAGGATAAATTTTTATAAAAAAATATAAATATATAAAAAATATTAAAAATTAAAATATTTTTTATATTTTTATTTTTAATTATATTTTTAGTATTAAAATTTTTATAATTACTAGAATCTCAGTACTTTTTATCACTTTTTGAACAATTATTGCAAAGCACAGTAATTAATTTATCCATTTTTTATTAATATAACATTGTTAAGATAGATCTCAGTGAACTCTTAAAAAAAAAGCAATTAAAAGAATGACACTATAAATTATTGACTTGATTCATTGTTTTCAGATTTCTGTTTCTTCTAATGAATGTCTTTTTTTATCAATAGTTCGTGACTTTCTTTGTATAAATACACTATGTTCTTTAAGTAAATAGAGTATTATCGCTTTGCTTAACTTTACAATAATTAATAAGGTATTATTTTTTAGGTGACCACGCATTAATCGATGGATCACAACTACTGGCACTGAACAAAAAGTGCATCACGGTGAAAAAGTAAAGCTGCAGAAGGATTTTCGAGTGATTCTTTAGTTTGTGTCGTCCCAAATGAACTCCTCAGGAGTATGCAGAAGGTGAATATACTGTTGCTTTATGTCCATTGTTGTCCATATGTATCATTCAATGCTATTTATGTCAACATCAAAAATGTTAAGTCTGTATTTGGATATTTTTTAAGTTTCCTTGATAGAAATTTTTTTTTTAAAAGAAAATTTAACTTTTATCATATACTAAACTATTTACCCCTATCTTAATAAAGCGGTTATTGTTATCATTTGGGTGTCATTTAAGATTATGGAAGACCTTATGAAAAACTAGAGAATTTCAATCAGGTAAAGTGACTTAAAATAAATGCAAACCGATTTAATTTTATACTGCTCTAACAAATCATTACATATCATTCATATCATCGGAACATATCATTACTTTTTTTTTTACATATATAGTTAAAAACATGCTTTAAATTAATCCTTTTCATGAGCCTTACATTAACATTAAATAATAAAAAAAATCAATGATTTTTTTAAATATAAAAAAAATTATTTAAAAACATTTCACCGATATTCATTATCAAATTAATAATATTTTTTTAAATGTAATATAAAAATACTCATTAGTACTAAAAAGTTCAAAATATTTATTTCTTGTTTATAAAGAGTTAATTCAGATCTTTTATTTGAATAACAGGATGGGATGAAACCATTAAATTTCATAATATAAACAAATAAAGGCAAACATTATGGGAAGGTATTTATAGGTATTGAAGTGAATATCTGTTTGTTACGAACATAAAAAATACAATCAAAGTCAACAAATGCATGCATTAGATTTAAATAAATCGCTCAAAGTATTTAATATGCAAGGCAAGGAATTCAGTAAAGGGATTACATTTTCACATATAAATTGTATCACAAAAAAATCTACACATTTCACTAAACTATTTACACTACTTGAGGAATTTTCAGTATTTATTATTTAAAAATAAATACCTTAAATTTCTCACTGTAAACACGTGATTCGTATCTGTAAACATAAAACAAATATTATAGCAAATAAAATATTCGCCTTGCTCCAGTTGCTAAAACACTTTGTTAACCACGAGGCTAATAATATGCTAGATATAATCACCCATGAATAGATTAAAAATTAGATAAAAAAGAATTTCAAATTTGAGACATTATAAATCTCATTAAAAACATTAGAAATTTTCATTAAAAATTCTAAGCTTAAGAGAAATTAATTTTAATATCTAAAGTATCACAATACAATACATTTGTGGTGACTTATAAATAACAGGAAAATGTTTTAAGTATATTGAGAGATTCAATATAACATCGCATGCGATCATTTTACCAAGGAAATAGAGGCTATCTAATTATTCACTCATGTGGTGAGACGAAATATAGAGGAAATAACAATTGAGAAAGGAAGACAGTACTGACTTGGTAACCAAGGTCAAAGCCATTAAAAAATGTGATTGAATGAACTAATACGTGCGTTGTTATAAAGAGTCAAGGATAAAGAAGGCTAGCTTTTTGAATACATTTATACCTTAGTTTGAAGGCTTGAGTTCAAACATAGATTTCGTTCTTTGGTTATTAATTAAAAATTTCACAACAGCGGTTATTTATAAATGACATTGAATGTTAAGATCATATAAATAAGATGCTATGAGTCTAAAAATTAATTTGTAGTTTAAAAATCTGAAAAATTAGTTCAAGAAGCTTCAATAATAAAACTTAGTTTGATCTCTTAAATTAATTAAATTAGTAAAAGATGTAATTTCTCTCATTTTGTTTAAATGAAAAAAAAATTCATTAACAGTTATTAATCTTCTAAATTAAATTATTCTTACAGTCAACATTTCCTCTTTAAAAAATCAAGCAATAAGTCTTATTTTTTAAATTGCACGCTTTCATTTCGCTTCTCAAAAGCACTGCATAGCCAAGGTTTGTAGATAGCCTTTACACATATTGTACACACACTAGTGCAACTACATAAAATTAGAATATTTTGATTCAGAATTATTTAAACAATCTACTTCAATAACCAACGATTCCAATTATTTTACTAGGGGTACTTAAAATGATAGGAATGATCTTGGGGCAAGCTGTATGAATGTTTTTCTCATATTATCATACATTTACCATTAGAAAATAATAAAGGAAGAAGTCTTTCTCCAAAAAGGAAAAATTCTTCTTTCTTTTTTTTTTTCTAATGGGTGTAGTGTAATAGATCCATCGTTGTGTATTCCGGATAACGTAGAATCTTCAACAAATTCTGACATATTAATAACAACTTACCTCATATCTAGTCAAAAGCATTAAAGAAAACATTATTAAAACTTTAGCACATGGAAATTTAACAAACCTTTCACTTTACCTACATTGCTTAAAAAATGCCAAAATTATGAGAATAACGAGTTTTTTTAATTCGTAGTTTTCATAGTTTAAGATATAATTGAATCATAACCAGAAAAATACCAAGGCAGAAATCTTTCTTGAATCATCTATATTAAAACATTTACTTCATCCATTTCATCCATACATCCTTTTCTGTGACAATTAAAATGAAAAAGACGATCATTTATCATTTAAAACGATTATTATTCCGAGTATTAATGATCATTATTCCCGATGTAAAATTCCCAGTATATAAATATAAGTTTTCATATATTGTCATGCAGTAAGACAGTTGGATCTCGTCGGTTTAATGAATGTGGTAAACATTCCTTTGTAGATGCTAACCTTCCTTTGTAGTCAGCGCAGAAAAAATGCAAAGCTTAAACTTTTGCTTTTAATATTTTTCTAAAAAAATACTAAAACATGAAATGTGTGTCTTGCAAAGTGAAATGTATAAAATCTTTGAGCAATAAAAAAGGTTCATATCCTTTGGAATAGATACACTTTCTGGCGATTAACCATCCAAAATTTTATGCAATCGCCGAGATCTAACTGTAGTCAATAACAGTGTGATTCCTTTCTGATAAAAGACGTGTGTGATTTTCTGTCGAGTACAGAGTGCAATCCTGAGAGGACGGCAGTTCGACGAACGGACACCACGCGAGAGGCGTAGCTCGAGCTCGGATTCCGAATCGGACACCGAGCTCACAGAGTTGCTCAACCATGTTAACCGCAGAGCTCGAGCTTTTGATCCATTGATTCACCCTTCTCATCATCCAAGGTACAATTCATCTACGAAACCGTCTCGGATGTTGTTGTTGTTGTGTCGCTGTTGTGTAAAACCGATAGATCAGAAGCTTTGTGTTGTTTATATTAAAAGGATGAAAAAAAAATTAAATATTAAATATTTGGACATAAATGTCATTAGAAACAACCTCATTTGGTGACCAGGTTTTGAGTGAACATAAACTATACATCTGAATAAATCTCTTATTTTTTATCTAATATGGTACTACATCAAAATATTCAACAGAAAGAAAATAGAGGAAAGATTGTTAATATATAAAATTAAAAAGGATATAGCGTTTCACTTTTTAACTCAAAATAATGACAAGAACATGGTTATTTTGAAAGAAAGAAATAAAATTTTCGTTCCATCATTTTGAAAGTAATGCTTGCAAAACAATTGGACTGAACAATTCTCTTTGAATAAGAGTTGCATAACTTAATGAAATGATTGAAACACAATACTTAATTAAAATTTTCGCAAGGCAGTATGATTTGAAAAAGGGAGGAAGAACCATTTGAAGTCTACAAAACTGTAAAATTCATTGAATTTACTTTGTTAATTATTAAGCTATTGAAAATGTATCGAATTTAAAATTAATTTTCGTTTCTAATAGGTATAAGTAGTACTAACTCTTTACAATTGATAAAACATGGATATTCTACAGGTATATTAAGTATTGGGAAGATGAATTATAATGTAGAAAATATCATCACCTATTAAAAAATAACAAATAAATTTTTTTCTAAACACCATAATCACAGAACGTTACTTAAAAAATACTATGTTATTTTTTGTGAAATAAATTACGTTGTATATCTAAGATCCATGCAACTATTAACATATTCTAATTACAATTTGGAATTTCTAGTGAATGATTAAATACTAGCGTTGTATTCTACTCTTGAAGAAAGCATGATTTTCGAAAATTTACAACTAGAATAAACAATAATTAATATACCTCACCTAAAAATACATTAAAACATTTTACAATAACATAATTTTATTTTATGTAGTTCTTAAATATTTCTCATTAAATGTTTCAGTTGACATTAAATGTTTTTTTCAATGGCATGTTTATAGGACAACAGATATCATAAAAAAAATAAATACAAAGGACAAGATAGAAACAAATGACATCAGTTAATCCATCAACTTAGTCCAACTTAGTTAATCCATCAACTTAGTCCAACTTAGTTAATCCATCAACTTAGTCCAACTTAGTTAATCCATCAGTATGGCAATTCAATAACACTTCCATAAAGAAAAAGAAGAAAAAAATTAAATGTAAAGCGTTAGAAAAATGTTAATCAAATATTATGTAACAATACGCTTATTTATATAGACATTTACCAAAGATAAAAATAAATTTATACATACTTTTGTTTGTGGTAAACTATTGAAACACTTGATAATATAATATATAATGAAATATTTGATTTTTATGCTGTAAAATATCCAGATAGAAATATTGAATATAGTAACTATTTCATGAAATGAACATGACATTAATGAAATAATTTTATATGGGTATTTTGGTACATATAATTGTTTATACGCTCAAAACAATTTTTTAATCAAAAGTTTGTATAATTTAACCCATTTTTTTTCTCCAAAGATTACTTTAAATGTGCATTGGAAATCAACTGGTGTTGAAAAATCCAAGACACTTTTTTGAGTAATATTTTCTCACATTAAGTAGTAAATATTCAAAATATTTCTATGTTTTATAAATTGACATTAAATTAAAAAAAAATATGATTATATGAGAATTTGGAGCATATTATTTGAAGTTTAAATACAGCATCTAAGAATAAATTCAGCAGCTCTGGAAAAACAAATTAGCGATATTTTTCAGTTTATTTGAAAAACATATTTATTATTATTTATCCTAATTTACCATAACATTTAGCTTCAAATTACAATTGAATGCATTGAATTTTTAGAATTCAGATCCAGTAAAAAAAAAAAAAAAGATTTAACGTAAATGAGATTTAAGGTAAATTAGAAAGACATTCAACATATATTAATCTAGTATTGATACTTTTTTTCTCATAAACTATTTCAAATATACTGTAATAATAATTATACTAATAATTAATTTCAATCTGATATTTGTTCGCTTTTTTTGCAGTCAAAACTATTATATATAGTAAATGTATCATTGGTGTTATCAAACAAAATGAATTGAATTATAATAGTTTTCTTTTACATTGGATAGTATAATTTATGTGACAACTTACTCTCGTTAAATTAAAAATCGTATTTATTTGGTGTGTATCTGATAAAAACATAATCTTTTGATTGCCAAAAATGCAGCTTATAAATATAGACTTTTAAGCAGAAAGTTTTATAAAAAAAAAAAAAAAAAAAAAAAGTTTCTTTTGTTGTGTTCCTGTTCACATAACAACCTGGTCACCTGTAGCACTGATAAGGTTGTTATTTAGTCGTAGAAATGTTCAATCCAAACATTAAAAAACTGTTTTGTATTGCTTGTTTGTATATTTTACTTATTAACTTTCGTTGGTGTTAGTTAATATTTTTGACTATATTACCATGGCATGCTTTAGTTGTAGTGCATGTATTTAAATGTTTTAAATGTTTGCATGGATTAAATATTACATTGCTCTAGTATTCTGCTAATAACTTTTTGCATTGTTTTTCTAGGTCGATAGTGACGACTAGAGGACTTAGAGACCTATCTAGATTTAGAAACCTATATAGGCCTTCTAATTTTAGTATATAGGCCTAAAAGATTACACAATAGAGGCATGAGGCGTAGTAATAAAGGCATATTTTATAAATTCAACATGCGCATAGCTTCTGCAAATAGCTATTTTATTTGTCATGCAAAGAAAGCTACCTAAAATTAATTCGATCCAGCCTCAATTAGATAAAGTAGGCTCAAAAAGAGATAAAGGTTTAGTTGCTGATAGACACAAAATCACGCGATAAATTTGCTTTTCATTTGCTTTGGCACGACTTTTCACATTTGTTACATTCCAATATACTACTAGGGCCAGCAAAAAAGATGGCAACGGAATGTAAAAAAACGTGCCATTCAATTTGACGCAGCTTGGCCAGTGAAAAACATCAGTTATAAAAAATATCAGGCGCTAATTCAGAAAAGAAAACGAATCAGATAAAAGCAAGGATGTATTGTAAGTACACAACAAGAAGAAGATATGGAAAAATAATCCATTACTTAATCCCAAAGATCTTGCGTCTCTCGCTAGACCGATTGGACAGTTGGCATGACTCAGATTTCTGGCCAAGCAAAAGCATGCGTTTATGAGTGATCCATTGCGCTAAAAGAAAAATAATTCTCAGTTTTAAAGACTTTTTATAAGATGCGCAACTGCGATAAAATCTCGGCCTTTTCAAAAACCCACATTGAAATTGTTTGA
Source organism: Caerostris extrusa (assembly GCA_021605095.1). Lineage (NCBI taxonomy): Eukaryota > Metazoa > Arthropoda > Arachnida > Araneae > Araneidae > Caerostris > Caerostris extrusa. The sequence goes on along the minus strand of BPLR01005725.1, from coordinate 75,600 downwards.
ATATTTCTTCGCTAGGGTGATGTCTTAGAAGATATGCAGATAGAAGGACGCTCCGAATTGTCAGACATAGTCGAGGAAGAGGAAGAAACTCCAACGGATACGGGAGAGGTTTGTAGTGGAACACATACCTGATGTTGCACTACATTTCTCTTTATGTGTCGCTTCCTCTCTATTTCACCTGTTTAGTTTGCTTTTTTGCTCGCCAAGGTAAGACAAGACCATCTAGAAAACAAGTTGCAGTTCACATTTTGAATTTTTTTTTTTAAAAAAAAATATGCATATTTGCATTATATTCATAGGAACTGCCTAAAGAGTTGTTTTTGATAATTTTAGATGGTCTTGTATAAGGCTACCAGATCTATTACAACGCCATGTACTGAGAAGATATTTTTTTTTTTTGTGTTAACAGATTAAATTTAATAGTTCTTAAGAAGAATGAATTAAAAAAAAAAAAAAAGAACAGTTGGAATCAGTGCAATGACAAAAGTAGTTTGAATTTAGTTTGTTAAATAACCTTTCATTTATAGTATATATATTGTTGATATAATTAAGATGTAGTGGTTCTCGAAGATTTATCCATACATCACTGTAAAACTTCGCAATATTATTATGTGACTAGATATTATTGTAATGTTAACTCAAAATATTTAAATACATTGAAAAAAAGTCTGAATATAACTTAAAAAGTAATTGAAACATCAATTTCAGATTGAAAAATGTTCTTAAAACAAATTTTATTATAAAACGTATAGACAATGAAACATTTAAAATTACTACAAAAACATTATTTTGGCTTAAGAATTAATATTATTTTTTATTATTGTTAAGGTTAATTATCTGAATATCATCAAAATTATTTAAAAATTTACTTTTGTTGCCTAAAAATTTTGATGTCAAATGAAAATGAAAATTTGAGGAAAGCATTTAAAAACAAGTTTTATGTCAATAAAGAAAAGTTTAAACAATTACTTAATTATAAGTTACTATAAGAACGATATTCCACTTTTTTTTTATTGAAATTTATTCTAGAAGAGATCTTCAATGATGTATGGATCACTCTTGGATGTTAATATTAATTACTATAAAATAAGCAAAAAAAATGAGCAGATTTTTAATGTTATTTTAAAAATTTGCATATAATAATTGACTGATTCCACTTTGCTTGAAGATTAAAGAGTTGCTTATTAATAGTTTCTGGTTATTCATTTTTTTATATTAGTTAATTTTAAGAGTTACGATTTACTAACTGATTTAAAAATTATAAAATAATACAAACAAGTTAATAATTAGGTCATGCACAATTTAAAACAATATAAGCAAGTTATTTTTATATATTTTCTTTTAAAAATTATGTCATAGAGGTTAAAGTAAGTAAATAAACCTTTGATATACCAATTTAAATTTGATACAAAACCCTGCTTGTAATAACTAATCTATAACATCTGGTATGCAATTGTAATCTAGACATTTCTGGTAGCCTTGCTTTTGCTCAAACTTCTTATTGTTTTGTTTCTTCTTGAGGTAATTTTATTATATTCATATACTGACTATAATGAAAACTAATAAATTAACTCTAAATTCAGAAGCTTACATACACCACTGATTTCAATGCATATCTTACTGGAATTAAAATTTAACAGAAAATCTGTTATTTAAATTGCACAAACATACAAAATAAATCTTATAAGAAACATAAGGATATTCTAATCATTTAATTTAACTTTTCATACTTTAGTAAATAATTTTAGATACTTACATTGAGCTAAAAGATTGTTAACTTAAATAGTTCTTTCTATTATGTATTTAATAAAGAACATATTATTTAAATTTCTATTTTTCATTAAGTTAGTGAATGTCCCACTTTGAACTAAACGATTAAAACAAAAAATAATAAAACTGTTTTGGGTATTAAAGGATATTCCTGAAATTATTATTTAAAAATCAATTAATTGTTTCAAAAATATCCCCATTTAACAATTCATTAAAAATTCTTGGTAATCAAAATATTAATCTTAGTATTTAATTTTTTTTTTTTTTACGAGTACGTTGATAATTTTATATTCTAAAGCCCTGATAAGAAAATTTATTCAAATTAAATTGAATTTCTTAATTTTTGCCATTTTTTTTTTATATTTGTTATAGAAACATTAGCTAATAATAAATGTATCTGCTTTGCGTTAGTATATAGTGCAACATTTTCTAAGTGAAATTTTTGGCTTAAAAATTTTAAATACAAGTTCATAATCATATTATAATAATTTTTTTCAACAAAATTATATAAAATAATAAATTTAAAAAAAAAGGAAACTTTAGAAAAATATGTAAAAATGTTTACAAAAATATTAATTACACCGTAAACAATTTCTAAACTTTAATTATTTCATACAATTCTAATAAAAACATTTGATATTTAAAACATTTCTTAAAATTCAATATTTTTAAATCTTCCATTGAATAACTTTCACCATATAACACAATTTTCATTTAAATTATAATTTACATAAATAAACATTTAATAATTTGCTAAAATAGAAATTTAGAACAGTATAAATTAATCATCATTTAGTTTTAAAAAAGAACTCACTTTTCAATGTTTAGAGAATTATATTATTTATTTCATAAATTATTACATAATATTATTGATTTTAATAAAAAATTATACATACTTAAATTTGATTGCTTAATGAATCAGTTCAAAATTTTAGAATTTTCTAATTAAATCTTTTATACAATAAACACAAAAACATCTTTCACTGGTATTATTTTATTGTGTTTTATACCTGTATTAATTTTTATTTGCTCCTACTATGTCAGTGGTTTTATTTTGAAAACATGTTTGTACAACCTCTTAAATTAACTATTTTTAAAATTCAACTAACAAATGATGAAATTAGTTTCGAAGAAAGTTACAAGAAAAGATTAATATATGTATATGTATGCTAGATTATGTATGCTAGGTTTCGCTAGAAAAATTCTTCATCGAATTACATTTATTTATTCTTAAAGAAACGATAAATCATTTCCTATTTAAATAAATTTTGCATTTATAATTTAATTATATTACTATTCTATTTATCTCATTTTTAATTATTAAATGAAACTTATTATATTAACAAACATTAACATAAAACTTTGACTGTAACAGCTTCCAATGTTTGAAATTAAACGAATTAATATGACAAAATATTTTTCACTGGAATATTTTTTTTTGGAACTTTAACTGTAACTATTTTTTTTTAATTCACTTTTTTTTAAAGAAATTGCCACAGTAATTAATGACATTGACTCACATAAAAATATGCACTTAAATATTTGTTTGTTATTTAAAAAATAATGAACGTTATATATAGTATTTCGTTGTTAAACATATTTTTAAATATTTCAGCGAACACGGTTACGAATTACTTCACGAATTACTTTTATATTTCAGCAAAACAACTCCTATAAATCAATTTTTGCAAGAAAGAGGAAAATTGATATCAAACATCAATATCATTTAAATAAGTAATTCCAGCAAGCATCATTTGTTATTTGAATTTATTGCAATTACAAGGAAACTATCTTTCTAAATGATTGTAATTGCTCTAGAAAACTACTCTAAAAATAATAAATAACCACTGGCATTTTTTTTAAATTCTCTTTCTATCTATTTTTCTTTGCATCTATGTGATATCTTTTTCTAAATTTTAATCAACATTTTGTGATCAAAATGTATATTGAAATTTTAAATAATTTAATACGTATAAAGTGAAATTTTTATTAAATTGTTTAATTAATCATTACTTTTGCATTTATAACAATATGACTATTTTATTCTGTATTCAAAAGTTATCTCATCTCTCAAGAAAATCTTTTTAATTTTTGTCGTAGAATTTGAATATTACTATGAAAACAGTAAGTATTCAATCAAAATTTCGATTAAATAAAATTTTGGCCAGCTATTAAAATTCGAAGATATTTGAAATAATTAATAGAAGGAATTCGAAATAATCCACAAATAATTATATTTAATTAATTAATTGGAGTAAGTCAAGAACGTATAATCATTTTGCAATGGCAAGTAAATGTTTATTTTATTTGAAGCAAACAGCTAAAGCATAATTGCTTCGCTTATTATTCAGGCAAAAACGTCAAGCTTTCATAAAAATTTAAGCAGTTATTGCTTTTTATGTAATAAAATATTACTTTGATTTATTTAAAATCATAATTTGTCCATTTTCAGATAAAATATTTTACAGACCTTTTAAAAAGATCCAATAAATTAGTTTTTAATAAATAATTGAAATCGAAAGGATAAATTTTGAAGGAAGAATAAATAATTTTGAAATTTCTATTTTTAAATTTTAAATGTTTTTTAAAACATGAATTGTTCGTTTTGAAAATTTGGCTAATATTGAAAATAGCTGAAATTTAATTGTAATTATCACTTATTTTTAAACCATTGTTTTGCTATTATTTTAATGAATAAATGACGATTTAAAAGGAATTATAATAAACAAACAATACACTAAAAACAAATAACTACAAAAACAACTATAATTAAAAAACTAATGATAAAAAATATACTAAAGCTTTAAAGGTACACATAGTCTAAACGATACCTAAATATAATATTAATTTATTAAAAATATGTTATTGTTTTTGTAAAAGCTATTAGAAAACTATGGACATTAGCATAGTTGTCTCTATATATTCGCCTAGATGTATTCTTTATTTTATTTCGATTTTCGTTTCTTTTATGAAATACATGCACAAAAGTAAATAAGTCTTTAACCAGTCAAACTATTTAGATAAAAAACAAAAAGGAACTCCAATGCTTGATGCAATATTATTGTGTCATGGAGAGTTTAAACCCTTCATGACAGAGGTTTTCAAATCTTTTACCTTTGTCCCGCCCTTAACGAGGAGATATAATGTTATGACTAGGAAAATAGGACCAGACAAGCTTTAGTGTTTATACGGGTTATTTTATATTAACAGCCCGTGAGCAGCTGTTTTTAAAACTCAAACGTGAAGTATTTAATTAATACCAAATGTATTCAAATGCAATAAATATTTAATTCTTTACTTCAAAAATAACGAATTATTTAAATGTCATGAACAGCCTTTTTAACGAATTGTTTTTCAAAACATTATATATTAGTAGAAAAGTTTTTTCAAATCCAGTAAGTGTTATCCGAATAAAATGAAAATTAATGTATATTTATAAAAAAGAAACAAGTAAATTTTAAAGCCATACATTATTTTATTTAGGATATGCAGCTTCATAGAGCAAATTAATCAATAAAGCATTCTATACCTTACACAGTTAGCCATTAGTTGTCGTTGTCGTAAAAATGCAGACTATTAAATGACTATTAGTCATTTGTGAAAAGGAAAATTTTTATTTGAATGTAAATTAAAGTTTATTGCCACTATTCTCCGATCATTGAGTTAGACTGGTAAAATCCTGATACGATCAGAAGCTTCTGTTCAATCAAACCCAAAAGTCCACAAATGAGAAGATATCTGGCAAATCTAGTAGACCAAGGAAATGTTCAATAAACCACTTTCTCTTTTTAAATCATTACAGCCACTTTCCATTGAAGGTCAAACCATAGTTTGAGAACCATTGCTTTCACTGGCCACTGACACTCAACTATAAGTAGAATACTACTTCCATTTTCTAACTCTTATTTTAAAATGCTTTCGTCAAAAGTTCAATTCGGTTTCTAATATTCTTTGTTACATATTTTGATTAGAAATCAAAACATTTCAATCTTCAATGTCATCGTTAAACTGTGAAGAAGAAATAAATTCTCAAAGATTTTTATGGATGTTTCGCAAGAATAAAAATTAGGATACAAGCATTATAATACAGGAGGAAAAATTAGATAAATTTTTTTCCATTATTAGCAACCTTTCGTAAAATTATTCTTTATTCCAAATTTAATTTTGATGATGCCTGTTCAGAAAAAAAATTGAATTCAGGGAGTAAAAAATTATTTTAAATATAGATGAATATTATTAAACGAATAATTCCAAAATATTTTCGTAAAAAATATTTTTGTTTAAAATATTTCAATCGAAACATTTTCCAAAATATCAAACAACTTAGTAAAATTTAGTATATTTTTACAGAATGAAAATGTAAAATTATCAACTAGATTTTATGTTCATATAAATAAAATTATAATTTTTTTTACTTTTCTTTTCTTATTCTCAACGAATTCTAAAAATATAATTCTACGAATTCTAGTTAAATTTCTAAAAATAAATTCCAGATAAATTTTTCTGAAAACCTATATTTCTTTCATCAAACTCGTAACAAAATTAACTGACATTTACAGAGATTTGAAAATTTCATAATAACATTCTTGACATAAATAAGATAATAATACAGTCGATTAATTAAAAAGTAATGCATTGCTTCTTATCTCATCTTTCACTGATTATCTTTTAAATAATAAAATTTTGAGCAGACTACAATGTTGGAAAACTCACCAAATAATGCACATAATACCAAGGAAAGTTTAATCCTAAAAAATATTTCATATTTTATTTTTTAATCGAAATAATTTAAAGAGTGTGTAAATAGATTGATTTCACCTGAAAATATATGCACTATATCGTTTTGAGAATATTTTCATGGCTATTAGTTCCCTATAAAAAAAAACTTCAAGGAAAACTTTTCCTCCAGGCAATGTTGATACATTACAATGATATTTTGTACTAAATATTTGTCAACAAAGCCAACAATTTTTCGAGTTGCGAAATGTTAAAAGAGAAAAAAAAAGCAATCAAAATAATACATATCCATAATACTATTAAAAAATCGAAGTTATTAATGTAGAAAAATGAGTCCCAAGATGTTAAAAGAGAAAAAAAGCAATCAAAATAATACATATCCATAATACTATTAAATAATTAATGTAGAAAAAGTTATTAATGAATCGTTAAAGTTATTATCGAAGTTATTAATGTAGAAAAAATGCATTTTAATGTTTATACATATGATGCGTTTTCTTTTCAAAAGCGAACCATTCATGCATATTTACATTTTATTCCTTGTAATAAACTAATAATTTAATTCAGCATATTTAACTAAATAATAATTTACAAGGAATGTTTTCAGGATATCAAAATTAATGAAATCACGCTACATTTATCATAAAAATGTATTATGTACCTTACATTTTCATTTTTTATTCGACAAAAAAGGCATTTTTGCGAATATTTATATATTTCGTGTACCAATTCAGAAGCTAAAACAAAAAAAATATATGCTTAGGAATTATTGATTTATCCAAAACATACGTATTCGATTTATTAAAGATCAGTTTAGGATTACACTATCGTACGATATGACGGTTGACTCATCTTTAATTCATTGTTAAAATGAAATAAAGATGAATCAGCCGTCAACTCAGTGAAAACTAATATATTCTATAATACTTTTTATAGAACAAATCCAAAATGTTGTGCAAAGTAGAAAGTATTAATGAAGCTGATGACTTTCAAATTAATGAAATTGAAAAGCACAGAACTGATACTCAGGTAAGATTTCAGAATATGATTAATATTATATTTAACTTATTGAGTTTATTAATAATTTTTTAAGAACATTTATCTCGTAATTAAATTAAGCATTTATAATTTATAATAAACAAGTTGTATTGTGAAATGATTATAAATAACCACAAAAACAAATACTTGTGTCAACTTTTATTACCATTGTAAACTCTAATATCTCTTCTGAAAAGTCTATTGAAAATTCTAATAAATTTTATGTCTCTAAAATGCCTTTGTGACAGCCTTAACCTCTGTGATTGCTTTATTTCTAAAATTTCACCAAATGTTGAAAAGCAGAATTTTACAAAACCTTTCAGAAAAGACAAAAAGCGTCAATTGTTTATTTACTATGAAATTAATTTCATTTTAGTGTCCTAATCAAGTTGGATTTTTTTTTCATCTTAAATACATTTAAAAATTCTAAATTTACTTCAATTTCTTAAACAAAGCTAAAACCGTTAAACCATACATCTATATCCATAACACTTTTTACTTTATTATAATTATGATTAATGCATGATTTACTAAGCAACATTGCTTATATTGCTATATAAATTAATTAAATGATCAGTTAATGATTAAGAAATTTCAACAAGCGTTCACGGCATCATAATTATAATTTTAACTATAATTATTAATTATAATTAAAATTATATTTATTAATCATAATTATAATTAGGATTAACGCAGGATTTTCTAAGTATCATTGTTTATATTGCTATATAAATTAATTGAATGACCAGTTGTTAAGAAATTCCAATAAGCATTATCAGTATCATTATTCTGCGTAAACACATTTTCACCTAGATCAGTCCCAATCAGTAAAAGCGCATCCAAGCTCAGGGCACAATTAAGTGGCAATAAAGAAACTTCGTTTTATTTCAGGAACATCAGTCAAAACCTACACACACCGTCCGTCGACCCAACCCAAATCCACAGTATCTCAAGCACCGAGTCAGAGAAGACAGGGTTGGAAAGACCAGTCTTACAACAGCCGCAGCATGGTGACCGAAGAGGGCAATGGAGCACTAGACACACGTAGCCGAAGGGAACATCGCAACCTCCGGACAAATTGTCCTGGAACCTGATGAGAACTTAAGTGATAAAGAGATTTACCCACCTTCTAGAATTAATATTCCTTCGATAGGTAAAGCAATGCACTTATTATTTTATAAATGAAGACACTTCCTTGAAAAATATTCATTTTCATTACTTATACAAGTTACTTTCTTTCAATAATGATGTATTACATGAAGCAGTAATACACCAACAGGTCTTTATCAATTCAAGACTCAATAAACAAATGCAACATTTCTGTTATTTGTTTGAGTTTTTACATAGTACAATTGTTGAAAGTAAAGTACAAAAGGGGTCAATATATTTCAGTAAAATAAAGCAGATAAATTTAAACACAATTCAGTTGATAAATATAATTTTGCACTAAATATGTAAAGTATTCTAATAATGGGTAAGAATATATAAAACTTTTTCATTCAATTGTACGTTACAGAAAAAAATGTGTTTAATTTTATAACGTGAACTTTTATTTTTAAAAAAATATTAAATAGCTTAAAAAAGTTAAGATCAATTGAATATTCTTAAAATTAATCATCGTGATATGTATGTAACTAAACAGGGTAATAAAGAATGACACCAAAAAATGAAATGTCCTCATTATATAATTTTAACTGAAGAGATTATGAAAACAATTTCTAAAGTTTTCTAATTTCCAATAATCCCCATTATTATGAAATGAACCTATAGAATTTTTTTACAAAAATATAAATTCAATTAAAATGCATTACCAGCTAAAAAAGCTAGCAGTAACTGTAATTAACAATGATATCGCATAAAATAATATCAGATATGTATTAATCATGTGAAACAGTACTACGCATTATAATAAAAATCACCTAAGTTTCGTCCAAATACATGCACACTAATCAAAGCTTGGATATATCATGCATAGTGTGCTTGGATAAAGGCGATAAAGGGAACTAAAATAAATATTCTTTTGGCATAAAATATGTGTCCTGAAATATCGCGTTTAAGCACTAGTGACTGAGAAAAATTTAAAAGATAAAATAAAAAAATAGGTCAAATTAAATAGTTAAAAAAAAATTTTAAAAATCGCATAATCGCTCCTGAATCTATTCGTACAAGAATCTGGTTCTAGCACCGGATAGTACTTGTGCATGAGCACTTCCAAATTGATGCAGAATGTATAAAGACGCAAAGTTATGAAAAACCATTTGATTGGCCGAGGTGAACTTTAATATCATGATCCCTAGATTTATCAAGATTCAAATTACTTTTATGGATATATAATATACGATACTCCTATTAACTCCGAGCAAAGATATCGTCCTCAAACTCTTTTTGTTACAGGAAATGTTTCAGACAACTGGAATTTTTCCATTGTCTGAAAAAAAAAGCGACCTTCAACACTAATAGAAGTCTTGAATCTTCTACACTTTAAGATGTGAATCTTCTACACTAATGAAAATATGAATATTCTATTAGTATTGAAGATCGCTTTTCTGAGTATCTTGTAAAAATAGGACTCGTTAAAATGTTAGTTACATTTCATTTGGCCCTCTTCAATTTCATGTTTTAAATCCTGCTTAACCACTTTTAAATGCAGCATTTTAGGACGCATATTTTATGCAGTAAAAATACTTTATTTCTTTTTACCACCCTTTATAATTTGACCAGATATTTTACAAATGCTTATAGATGTTTAGCATAGTGTATAAAATCACTTATAATAATACATTATTACAACTTCAAGCACGTATAATTAATATATCATTACTATTAAAAGCACATAAAATTATTGTATTATATACCATATGAGTTGTCTATAAAGTTCAGTAAGTAAAAAAGTTATTTTTCAAATGATTTGATAAATAACTGAATTAGTATGTGAACTGATTTAATTTTACACTCATGTCCATAAATTAAGGATAATGAAGTTCAGGCAAAGAAAGAGACAAAAGCAAAACAAATTTGACTTATTTGTAAAGTCTATTTATTAAACAAAAGGTAAAGAGCAAAAATGATGCTATATGTTTGACATAATTAATAAAAATTGCGATTTTTACTCCCTGAGCAAATTTCAAAAAAGAACCTATTTACAAAAAACGGTATAACATGGTTAGTATGATGGTTAATATGGAGCATGTCTCCAGGCCGATGCAATACAGGCCTTACAACGCCTAGGCATGCTGAGTATCAAATTATCAATCTGATCTTGGGGAATATTACACCACTCATCAAGCAATGCCCCCCGAAGTTCCGGTTGACAGGTGGGAAGGGGGTTGACGGGCTGCAATTCGTCGGCCAAGCATATCCCACACATGCTTATTGGATTCAAGTCCGGCGAGTATGCTGGCCAATCCATACGGGTGATATCCTCCAATTGAAGGCATTCGTCTACAATGTTTGCACGGTGAGGACGGGCGTTGTCATTTATAAACAGAAATTCAGCACCCATGGCGCCCCGACACAAACGTACATGTTGTTCCAGAATGACATCCCGATAGATGTGGCGTGTCATCATTAAACTCTGAACATGCAGGTCAGTTCTGGAACCAAGAATAATTCCTCCCCAAACGAGCCATCCTGCACCACCGTAACGGTGTCGTTCAATGGCGTTCTCTTGGTGGTAACGGGTACCTGGCGCTCTCCATATGAAAGTTGCGAGAATCAGACTGCAAACTAAATCTGACTCGTCGGAAAATATCACACAAGACCACTGTTGCGGTGTCCACAATGCATGCTCTCTACTCCAGGTTAATGGCAGGCGACAGTGAGTTGCGGTAAGGGGAGCACATCTGACAGGCCTAGGAGCATATAGACCAATGTGTCTTAAGCGTCTGTACACGGTCTGCCTTGAAACTGTCGTATCGGTAGCTGAAGAGAGCTTACGAGACAGGTATGATGCTGTGCTCCGTCTGTTTCTTTTGGCAGTAGCTGCTAAATACCGGTCCTCATTCGGCTTTGTAACTCGGAGGCGACCTGTGCTGTAACATCTACCACATTACCATCATCTTGGAATCGTTGCCAAAGCCAGGGAGCTGACACTCTGGGCGATTCCAAGTTCCTCGGATACTTCCAGCTGGGTACGTCCACATTCCAGTCGTCCGATAATTCTACCACGTAAAAAATCATCCAAATGGTTTCTTTGTGCCATAACTATGCGGTTATTGCACTGAAAGGCTTTTAAAGCGCTTGTGAACAATTTTACTTCTTTGCCACCATTCCTTATATACCCCTCTCTTACACTCTCGTCATTGTGACGTACTATCCGCGCCATCTGGTGGTATCCTGTAATTTGCATATTCTTCTTCAAGATGTGTGTGATAATTCTACAGGTGAAATTTTTATTTTAGAGTTCAATTTCTGTGTGATTCTGAATTATCCTTAATTTATGGACATGAGTGTATTATTGAGTTCTATCGTATGCCACAACTGAGAATTTAAGGGTTTCTAGGTTTCTTACATGATGACAAAGTGAAAATGAGTATATAAAATGGAAAAATATAAAGAATATAACGAGGACAAATAAAAATAAACTGATAATTATTGAAGAATTTTTTACTTGTAATACCAATTATAGATTCCATAAATTAGGATATTGGGTGTTGTTTATTATTAGATAGATTTATTTTCAATTAAAAACTTTTTCAGAATATTTTTAACTGTAACATAATGTAAAAAATGTGTATTCTTTTAACATAATTTTCAATAAAAATATCATAAAATATTCATTAATGTAAAAATAATGGAATTATTTGAAACAACTGGATTATGGAAAAATTTATTAAATTGTAGAAGCATCGAAATAAATGTATTTAAAATGTTTTTAATTTAAATTTTAGTAAAAAGAAATTAGTTAAATTTGATGAATCCTAAAAAGAGAATTAATTTTTAATTGAAAAATATTTAAATTCTTATTAAACTAATATTGATTATTTATTTAATCTGAATTTATTCATTTATTTTAGAACAATAGATACTGGCATAAGAAATTGCTTTAACCTAACGAAGCATGTGATCTATGCATTGTTTCAATAAGCATGGTAGCTCCTTTTAAACATTATCCTAAAGTCGATTAGAATCTGAAGTAAAATCCATTAGAATCTCTGAAGTATTAGTATGTGAAAAACGTATATTGTCAGTTCAGCAAAATTTATTTCATTTTTCAAACTTTAATTTCATTACAAATCTCAGTTTAAAATATTTAAAGTTTCTGTTTTTATATATCTTTTCATACCAAGCTACGTATAAATAAAAAAAGATTTAAAAATTTCTTAAACAATTATATATATATTATACATTTAGTGTATGTATATATATACATAGTAAAAAAAGTAATTATTTATTTACTTAAATTATCATTGAGAAATTAAATATTAAATTAATCAAAGTTTAATTAATCAAGATGATTTAAAAATCAGTAGTTTTTATGACATAGAACATTATCTAAATTCAAAGTAGGTATTTTACTTTCTATCGATTTGCTTCAGAAATAAATAATCATATTTCAATAACTTTAGTGAATATTGCAATCAACAACACAAGAGGTTTCTCAAGACATTCTGCCACTATTACTGCTTTAGACACTTTGTTTCGTAGAATCCATTAGCCATTAAATGAAATAACTTAGAAACCCTCACATCTAAAAAAAAATGTTTTAATTATTTGGCATATAGAATAAATTACCAAAATACAAAAACCTACATACATTTTGAAATGCTGTTTCTTTAATAACTTTATAATGAAAAAAATCACAAATGGTTCTGTAAGATACAATTAAAAAGGCAATATGGCAATTTTGAACCATGTTTATCACTCACTTTTACTTCAGATTCATTTCCCAAGCCCCCATACTAACCACTAATGTAGGTTGAGATCCTTCTTTCAAATATCTTTTCAAGATCCCGCTGTCCTAGATTCGTAGAAGTCTTTAGTAGTAGCAGAGGCCTAATAGCATTCATGTCAAAACATATTTATGCGTTAAAAATTCTGATATGAAGTTTATATTTTCAAATGTAGCTGTCAAGGATGGCTGCCATAATTACAGTAAGTACAAGTTAAACTATGAATTTCTATCATTGCTAGTTTAAATCTCAGAACTTCTGACCTTTTCAGTCATGAAAAACAATTGTTACAGATTGGAGCCTTCTCTTATCATTTTTCTATGAAAAAGATCAGAACCCTAATATTTTATTAATTTAAATTAGCCATCATCAGATAAGGCGGAAAATAAGCTCTTCTTAATTTTATTAGCATTCTTATTTGAGGTATAACTGGACACCTATTCAGAGCTTTTAAAGTTAAGATGAGAAATTTAGATTTTTCTGTTTTCTTTTTATTGTAATTAGAAAGAAGTAATTCTTAAGAAAAATAAAAGGAATAATATTCTTGATTTTTTTGAGAAATAATCAATAATATTCTTCATTTTCAATAATATTCTTGATTTTCAGACCAAGATGCTCTTCTAAATAATTAAAAAAAAAAAAAACATATGTAAATTCTTCCTTGTCTAATATTGAGTGCATATTGTTTTCATGGAAATTCTTTTATTATTATTATAATTATTGATTTGGTCTTCAGTGGTAACATGTGTAGCTACCACGCAAAAGGGCTACTGAGGTTTGAATATCATGGCGGTGTCCTTTGCAGTAACTGCTTACAGAAACGAGGAACACGAGGGCTATTCGCATCGGTCGCATAGATCTCCCATCGACAATCAGACTTCCTGGTGGGAGTTTTTCGGGCTTTCTCCCACGCAGCATGCAAATAAAAAAACAGTATCACCCATCAGTGAGCTGTCCGTGATATACATAAGTGAAACATGATGCCTTGTACAAAAAAATAGTGTGAAAATGGACTAGTGTTCGATTTCCTCGGGAACTTGCTTTATAATCTCTGATGTGAAAAATTGGTTGACCTTATGAAGAATAAGATATGAGTGTCTTATATCGGCAGGTATACTGACAGGTAAAAGTATTCCGGGTTTTCTCTGTAAGACAAACAACTGCAAAACTTTTAAAGTCTTCTTGTAAAGACATTCTTCTCTCTCCTCTCTGGTATAGTAATTTTCCATTCTCTAAAGTGTCGGACCGATTAGTTCTCTTTTAAATGGATATCTTAATATATAAGTCTTCGTGTTTATGGACTTAATAATAAGATTAGAGATTAAAATTTTATACTACTGTTCATCAAGTGAGTTAAGCCATCTCAACATTACTACCAGTACTAATATTAGAATCCCAAATCCAATCATAACTATATTCGTTTAATTTCATATATCACATTTTTAGAGTATCTGTTTTTTATTCTAATTTATTTAATATTAATTTTTTAATCAAATTATTTATCTAATCTTATTTTATGATTTTCAAATAAAATTGTATTACGAAAATAGTAATAATAACAAATATAATAATTTTAGAATAGTTTCTCAATAAAAAATGCCACTTTTCTTTAAATGTATGTTGATAATATCAATAAATCTTGTTAATGATTCTTTGTAATTCATACCGAAATCAATTTTATTCATTATATATATTTTTCTGGTTGGACTCAAATCAAAACTTCATTCAATTAAAAAAAATAATGATAATTAGACTATTAAAAGAAACACATGAACTAATCCTTTACTTTTTGTGAATAAGTGAAAAACATCAAAAATTATATAATAGATTATAAATTCCGCTTATTTCTTCCAGATGTAAGATTCGGATTTTTATAAATTCTTAAGGATTCACTTAAAAATATCAGTTAAATTCTATGCAGAAATCAAATCACTATTTGAATCATCTTATGATCGATTTTAATCACCTCTTTTAAATGTACAGATTAAGACACATAAGTATCTTCTAAGTCTCACAATTTTAATGAATACTTTACACTGAAGTGACAAAAGTCATGGGATAGCAATATGCAAATTTTCAGATGGCAGTAGCATCGCGTAGAACAGGTATAAATGCGCAGTGCTTTCATTTCTGTTCAAGTTATTCATGTGAAGAGGTTTTGACGTGATGATGACCGCACGACGGGAATTAACAGACTTTGAACGCGGAATGTTAGTTGGAGCTAGACGCATGGGTCATGCCATTTCGAAATCGTTAGGGAATTCAACATTCCCAGATCCACTGTGTCAAGAGTGTGCCGAGAGTATGAAATTTCAGGCATAACATCCCACCATGGACAGCGCAGTGGTCGACCGCTTGCACTTAACGACCGAGACCGGCGACGTCTGCAAAGAGTCGTAAATTCTAACAGACAAGCAACACTGCGTCAAATAACCGCAGAAATAAATGTGGGACGTACAAGGGACTTGTCTGTTAGAACTGTGCGGAGAAATTTGGCTTTCTTGGGCTATTCCAGCAGAAGACCGACTCGAGTGCCTTTTACTGACAGAACGACATCGCTTGCAGCGACTCTCGTGGGCACGTGAGCATATCGGTTGGTCCCTAGACGAATGGAAAACCGTGGTCTGGTCCGATGAGTCACGATATCAGTTGGTGAGAGCTGATGGTAGGGTTCGAGTGTGGCGCAGACCCCACGAAGCCATGGACCCAAACTGTCAGCAAGGCACTGTTCAAGCTGGTGGTGGCTCCGTAATGGTGTGAGCTGTTTTTTCATGACATGGACTTGGTCCTCTCGTGCGACTGGACCGAACATTGACTGGAAATGCTTATGTTTAGCTACTTGGAGATCACTTGCAGCCATTCATGGACTTCATATACCCAAACAACGATGGGATTTTTATGGATGACAATTCGCCATGTCACCGGGCCACAACTGTTCGCGATTGGTTTGAAGAACATTCTGGACAATTCCAACGAATGATCTGGCCACCTAGATCGCCCGACATGAAACCCATCGAGCATTTGTGGGACATCATCGAGAGGTCTGTTCGTGCCCAAAATACTGCACCATCAACGCTTTCACAATTATGGATGTCTATCGAGACAGCATGGCTCAATATTCCTGCAGAAGACTTCCAACGACTTGTTGAGTCCATGCCACGTCGAGTTGCTGCACTTCGCCGGGCGAAAGGAGGGCCGACACGATATTAAGAGGTATCCCATGACTTTTGTCACTTCAGTGTATTTGCAATGCTGAAGATTTTATAGAAAATATTCGAATGCTTATAACGTAACTGCAAAAATGTATTTTTGTTGTAGGGTTATGTGATAACTAGTATAACTCGTTTTATTTTTATTTCATATGAAAATCATTTCTTATACCACAATACAAAAATATATTTGGTAGTTGTAATAAGTAAATTTTAAATATTTACTTTCCCTAAAAAAATATTTTAAAATATCTTAATGTAATTATGATTATCAATAGTGTTTCCTTTTTTTTTTTTTTAAATGAAAACTTATCAATAGATCAGATCATCAATGATTTGTGTTTTAATTGGATATTGAATAATAGTAACAAACACGAAATTAGAAAGTGTGGCTGTAGGAGATTATCTTAAATGGAATCATAGGTTTGGATGTTTCAAAATAATCAATATCATCCTCGTTTCAGAAATAACAAAGGATGGTGGTAGAGAGGACGAATGCGAGCATGCTTACTCGGACGACGAATACCTTCCTCGAGAAAGACCACCCTCCCCGGAGAGGTTTGCATTATCATCCTCACAACAGAGGCCATTACGCACCGAAGCTGTTGACACCCACCACACATCTAACTCACGATCACACAGGGGACCACAATCTCATTACTCACAACAGCATCCTCATCGGGACAGGTCATCGCCGAGGCGACAGTCTCACGACTCGGCCCTGAACAGAAATCAGCTACCACCAACATCCAACCAACCAGTCTCTGGCAGACAACGACCACCTGACCAAAGTCGAAAGAGTGCTAGAAATCATTCGCCTGCCAAGGTTCCTTCACGAAGTGGTAACCAGCCAATTCCTCCAGACAGAGGAACAAACCATTCATATTACAGTAAGCGAAGAAGTAGCGATAGTGGAAGAGATGCCTCACAACCTTCAGGTAGAAGGGCGTCTGGTTTCTATGAGCCCGAGTCGAGGTACGAAAACCAGGGAAATTATGATTCATACGGAAGTCAAGGAGATGTGGGAGACAACAGGGTGAGATTTTTTGTGGCCCTCTTTGATTATGATCCGCAAACAATGTCACCTAATCCTGATGCCGCGGATGAAGAACTGCCTTTCCAAGAAGGACAAATGATTAAGGTGAACATTAGAAACAAAAAATATTTTTACGAGTAATCTCGAAAAACTGTCAAATTTAAAACAAACTTTCTTAAAAAACTTTAATAATAGAAATAATATACTATTTAATTAATTTTAAATAGAAATTTAGATATTTGAATAATAGCCCTCGAACATCTTAGGAATTCATAGATATTTTACAAGACATCTATGTCTCTAAGCATCAACAATGGACCAGAAAAGTAGTTGACCATCTCATAATGGGAATCATCATCTCCATAAGTTGAGGTGATCCATGGAGCTACCACTACTTTGAACTAACACTAGAATCTATATTTTAGAATTCTGACAGTCATTCATCTCCCTCGAATCTGATAAAGGAGCTTTTTAGTCTGCTGATTTATCGTAATCATTCCTACGGTTAACACGAAAAACCTACGGTTCAATTACCTTTCTGGGCTACTAAATGTACTCTTTTAAAACAGTAATTCAGAATAAATAAAGCCCTTGTTCATATTATTTAATTCTCTGATGATTAGATAAGCTTTGAAATAAACAAGAGAGAGATAATTTTTGTTGATGAAGTGCTCTCGGTCTGTAATCGCAGGATAAACTCTTTGATAAAGGATCACTATCACTGATTACAACATTTATAGTAGAATATTACGAAATTATCTCCAAACTAAGCTTTCAAAATAATATTTACAAAATAGTAATCAAATAAAAATTTTGAATTTGAACTCCAAAGTTATTTAATTTTTTGAATCTTTAGTAACTAATAAAAAAGATTAATGCTTTTGAATAAGTAAACTTTTTCTTAACTATGAATACATTTACACTTTTCTTATAATAAATTTTACTATCCAACTTTATTAGATACATGGGGATAAAGATGCCGATGGGTTCTACAGAGGTGAATCAAACGGCAGAGTAGGCCTCGTCCCAGGAAATATGGTATCTGAAGTTCAAGTTGATGTGGATTCGGGTCACTACGATGATAATTCTACGAGACCTCGTTCATTAGAAACTGCGATAGTGGGTAAGGCATTTAATGGTAAATGTAAATACAGTTTTGTTTTAGATAAAAGTTTTAGTTTTGATTTGTTTATAAAACCTACATACCATTATGATAATTTTGTTTAGATCAAAGGAGTATTGAGTATCATCCAAGGAGAGTGAAAAAGATGGTGGCTATGTATGATTATGATCCGCAAGAAATATCTCCCAACGTAGATGCCGAGGTACTTAACTTTTCTAAGCTGTTTTTAATTTTCCAGAAAAAAATGGACATTAACCTTAGATGTGTTTTTTCAATTTTTGATTTCCTTTGTGCATGTCTACATATTTGTTACTCATACAAATCATTGAAGAGAAATAAATAAAAGTATGCCATATTTGGATGAACTTCCGGCAATCTCAATATTTTTTTATTATTTTTTTTTAACAATTTTGCTAATTTTTATGCTATGTGAGTTATTTATTGTATCAGTTAACAATTACTCAAAAGAAATTAGAAATTTTGTATGCTCTAGCATTATTTTAAATGACCTGCTAAACGTTTTGTATTTCAGTAATGTCAATTAGTTGTTGATCAATAATTGTTAAAAATTTTTACAAAACGAAATAATGTAGTAGATCGTTGTTTGTCCGTGCAGCTAGATCTGGGTGTGGTTGGGTTGAAACATAGGTTTAAGAACACACAGCTTTATTTACAAGCACGTAAACACGATATCAACATCACAATTAAAGATACAACATGTAACACATTTAAAGATATACAATTAAAGATTTGTGGAAGGATTCCACTTCTAAGCTGTAAATATTTTCATTTCCTCTCGGGATGAAAGATTGTAACTAATCGCAGGGCCAGTTGCGCATGAGAGTCTCGATGCCTATTGATGATTTCTTCTGAACGCCGCAAAGGGCGCTGTTGCAAAGCAGAGAAAGACACACGGTTACAAGAATTAAACTAAATAAGTGCTTCGAATGTCTTTACAATTGAAATCATTTACTTCCTGACGAAATAAATACGTAATGTGTTAAAACAAAATGTTATTTCCAATTCAACTAATAATTTAAATTACTTTGCACATGTGAGGATTTTTATAAAAGACACGTATTTAAGAAGGAAAAAATAAACAAAATAAATGGAAAATATATGATAAATAGTCACTGAATATTTTAAAATCCTTGGAGTTCTGAGAGTTATTGCTTAAATCAAAGTTTTTAAATGTACTTGATAAAAATCCAATAAATTGAAAACAATTATTCTTGTTTAATTTTCAGAATTATTTTAATTGGGTTTTCCTTTATTGAGGAAAATGAAACTTATTTCTATTTCAACAAATAATTATTTTAAGAAACAGTTCAAGAAAAATTAAGAATTATTTAAATTTCGGGACCATTTTTAGAATTAACTGAAGAAAATATTATTCTTTATTGGACACTCGAGGACTCAAAGTAAATCAATATCAAATTTATTATTTTCAAATATAAAATTTTATTTTCAGTTTTCTTTTTTTACATCTCATAAAAAACTTATTTTAATATCATTTAAAAGATAATCCATGGCCCATTGTCCTCTCATATCGGTTATTCTGAAGTAGGTTTAAAGTCAACATAAATATTGATATATCATCAAGGAATAATTTTGCAGTGTATGCAACTTAAAATCTAATCTAAATTATCATTAAATAAAAACTACATGTATACATTTTTAAAAATTACTATTCGATTAAGTTACAAAATACTTTACCAAAATTACACTGTTTTAACATAGCTTATCAATTTATACAATGAAAAAAAAATTTGATATCTTATCTAGGAATTTGTAACTAATTCACCTTTCGTTTGCTGATATTTTTGATTTTAGAACATGATAAATTCAGCATTATTTTTGTTGAAAGTAAATAAATTATTTTTCAAAAGTTAAATTTTATTTTTGTAATTGTCTTTATGCGTTTAATTAATAAGCTGTTGGGTTTCGTAATCAGAGAAAGTGGCACTCAAACGGTTTGTCAACTGTTTTTAGGTAGCAGTTTGCAGAGTGGCAGAAATGAAGAAACATACAGTGCACACAAAGAACAATGTTAAGTCAGCCATTAAAAAACGGCAAGAGTATGTTGCAATAAGAAAATATGAAAACGAATTCAAATTTAATAGATTTAATGTAATAACTGAATGTGGAAGTCAGAATAAATATATAATATATATATACACAATATATATTGTATATATATATATATAAATATATATATACAATACATATATATTTACCTACAATAAATAAATATATATACATACATATAATGAAAATAAAATTCCAACGCAAAAATGGAGCTATGCTAGATAATCAAAATCTGAAGGCATGTTTGTACAAATGAAAGATGATGTCTATTCAAATTTCGAGCTAGACGAATAATAGTGAGCTAGAATATGAAAATCACGCTTGCTTTAAATATGTAATGCAGAGTCCGTGAGCGTTATTTATCTTCCGGATTTGGCATCCTGTAGCTTTAATGCAACTATCTCCAAATCACCACTATCTGCGATTTCTGTTATTTAAAACTAGAATTCATTGAGAGTGGAATGGAGACTGCGTCTTAGACACACACTGATCTACATCGGGAATTATGGTCTGGGAACAATTTTCTATAAAAGCAGTAGCATTCTTGTTATTATCCCATGTCCCTTGATAGCAAATTTGTACGTTAGATTGGTGATTGAACAGGTTATGCTGCCTTTTTTATCCTTATACCGGGGACGCTGTCCAACAGGAAAAAAACTCGTCCCCGTACCGCTACTGTCACACAACTTGCTCTACAGAGTGTCGATATCTTTCCCTTGGCCTGCGAGGTCACCAGTGGTATATGACATTGGATGACAAATCTAATAATGTCATCCACAACCAGTACGGATCGTTGCTGATTTGACTGGTCAAATGCAACAGGCCTGCAATTTCATCACAAAAATTAAATACAGCATCTGTACGACATATATGCGTTTGGCTACTTGCATTCAAAATCGTGGTGACTACGGCGGTTATTAATGTGCCACTATTTCACATTTGAAATTACTCTTCTTCGCATATTTTAACCTGTGACCTTGAAACTTAAATTAATTTAATATAATACCTAAATAAATGCTTTGCCTAAATTTCATTCTAAATTAATTATTTCTTAATGTTGGGATTTCATTTCTCATAAGAACATATCATGTATATGTGGGGTAATCACATGAATATATAAAGAGAGCGAATGCTACTATAATTTTGATATAAAATTTGATTAATTTGATTGTGTTTCTAATAAATCCTTGTCCATTCTCTTTTTGATTCCTATGTGCATTCCCTTTTCTATAGTTTTTCCTGTACACACACACATATATACATATATATATACAGGAGAAAATTATATAAGCTATTTTTCAATATATACAACATTATTGAAAAATATGCTTATAATTAATTTTTATAAATAGTCACTTTCATAAATTAATAGATAAAAGCTTTAATTACAACGGAACACTAATAAATAAATAAAAATTATTAATACAAATGTATAAAGCAAATAACATTTACGTTAACTGTACGTCTAATTATCTCATCATACCTCATCAATATTTAATCTAAAGGTATATCATATTTTAATTAAGTTTTTTTGTTTGTGTATTGATTTAAGATTGGAAAATATTTTGAATGCTATCGGCTTTTCTTTATAGAACTAACTAATTGACAAGTAAAAAATTGACGAAGAATATCATTTATTACGTTAGCATCAACTGATGTTGCATACAAATCTCCCGAGAAGAATACATTAATTATTTTTATAGATATCACTTCTTATTAAAATTTAACATTGCTGAAAAGAAAGAAATGGAAAATCTATTCATCCGTGAAGAATAGATGAAAAGGCATTGTACATATGCAAATGATTAAGTTTTCACGACCAATGCATATTAATTTTGTTCATAACGAGTTTTTCTATTGCGAAACTATCATCGTATAAAATATATGATAATTACAATAGGTTTATTTTTCTTTTCGTTCTCGGAGTTTCAGTTCACTAAAGACACAACCAATAATGCCATCATAACGTTGTCGAAGACTTCTTGATTACTTCGAATCCACTTACATCGAATTGGATTCCTTCGAACGTGGTCGCATATTTAAGTAGATTGAATTTGGTTGATCATACCAAGTAATAGGTCACCACCTTAATACTGATGTGCAAAACTGCCGGTAGCAATGGTTATTGCTAAGAATTAATCGACGGAATAAGGGCTTAGAATGCATATCGAACGAATGCGGGCCAAGATCTGATGATTGTGCAACAAGCTCAAATTGCCCCATGGGCGTCAATTTCCTGCTATTCAACGTGATACAATCTTTTCCATACAATCCGTGGTACCTTCTATCATCTCATTATTTAATTGAGAAAGGGTTACGCTGAAATTGTCCTTAAAGATGCCTCCTTAAGCCCCACTACAGTGACAGAGTCGTCTGGAGTTATGTACCCTATCATCATGGTGCCAG
This sequence comes from Caerostris extrusa, assembly GCA_021605095.1. Lineage (NCBI taxonomy): Eukaryota > Metazoa > Arthropoda > Arachnida > Araneae > Araneidae > Caerostris > Caerostris extrusa. The sequence continues at coordinate 52,302 of BPLR01005725.1, read as the reverse complement.
CAGTCTATCAAATTGTGTTTAGCAATGATTCCCACTTCACTCTTGGGCCAGATGACTATCGGATTGTTTGTAGAGGTGACAAAGTCAGTGGACCCAATCAGCATTGTATACGGAGGATACAGCCTTGGTGTAATAATATACGACGCCCTTTATTACCACAGCAGCATAAAAGTACAATATATATATATATATACATATGATATGATATTCTGCTACCGTTCACGTTATCCTTATGAACCGAACCCATATATTACCAAACCATTATATTCCCGAACCCATTTTTCAAAGCTGATCATATACGGAGTGCATATTACTACATGACTTCCATGCTATTGATACTATTCCTTGGAAAATATGGTAAATGGAACATATATGGTATATAACAGTCCATCAGAGTCAGGCATTCTAAAATGTTGCAGATCTGGTTTAACTATTGAAGAATAACTGACAGAATGTATGAGATCAGGAATCTTTAACACTCCTTTTATAGACGTATACAAGCATGCATCATAGCCAGGGGTGATTTCCCCAATTGCTGATGTGAACATTTAAATTGAAATTGCTAGGTCCTAGGCCTGAATTTTTAATCTTTTCATTACTTGTGCATATTCTTTACGTTTATTTAATTTCATTAAAACAGTCAATTTCTTTATAGCGCTTCAATTTTTTTTCAAAAGTATGCGTTTTTTCCAACATATCTAAAAAGGTGTTAAAATTATATTAAAAGAGCTGATGTAGTTATTTTCCACAAACATATTTTTCATTGGTTACTCGTAATTTAGAATTGATCTTAAATGTATACTGATAAAAATAATAAAATTACAGGTAGAACTTTCGTTCAGTACTGAGATGTCATTTATGTTCTGGGAGACGTAGACGAAGATGGATTTTACATGGGAGAACTGAATGGAGTAAAAGGTCTAGTTCCGTCAAATTTTTGAGAGAAGTTCAGATGGACGAAGAGGTCAAACGGCATACTGGAGGCCGGCCCAAAGGTCAGGGGCGGAGCTATTTAGGCCAAGCAGGCTGTCAGTGGAATGTGAAGTAGTTTTGAAATTACTTAGAAGAAAGAATGGAGACATGAATGTATCTTGTTGAGTGGAATGCTTGTAGATGGCAATTCGCTTTCTGCTTCCTCCCTTGCATCGTTCCCAACTTTATATTTAATCTTTGTATCATTTTTATATTTATTCACTGAAGTTCTGTAGAATAATGTGTAAAATATGAGAGTCTTCCCTACTGTTATTATTTAATTCTGGCATCAATTTTGCAGGCTTCGAATGTAGCGCTTAAGTTCGTTATCAGTATTTTTCCCAATAATATTCTTTGTTTGAGAACAATTCAGATTCAGTTGTAAAGCTTTTGTATTTGCAGATTCAGTTGTAATTCATTAAGGTGTTCCTCTTAAGAATTCTTCTATTTATTTACATTATGGATTATTATTAAAGAATGCCCAATCAAAATTGCTCTGATATTATTTAAGATGCCATTTTTTAGTATAATTTAATCTACAAGAATTAATCCAGCGGCAATTATGTTTTTACAGAATACCTACAGCACCTTAAACCTAATAAATCTTCCTCGTTTGGATTAAAAAAAAAATTTTTTCAACTGTATCTTTTCTAATAGCTCGAACTTCAGGATTCTTCTGTCCTAAAAACTGTTATACAGTTCATATTGTAATCATTATTAGGAAAAACATGAGTGCAATATTTTAATCAGTGATAGTTTCTAACCTTGAACACGCCTTAGCAAATTGAATCATTTTATAGTGAAATGATTCAATTTATTAATAGTTCAATAAATAATTAATTAATAGTTATAAAGATCAAACCATTTAAGGTTTTAATGCTGCTCTGGTCGTCTAATGTAGTTCATAAAATTGGAAAAGCAACATGGACTCTCACATTTAAAAGCATTCTTGTGCATGACAAAGAATAAAGTTGTATTTCTACAATCATGAACAACTGAAGGCTCTTTGAATCTATTTATAGTTATATTCTATTTCACATACTATCCTATTAGTAAACCTTCTTGCTACTTTTTTTCTCATTATTTCATTGTTTTAATAGTGAATGAATGTTGTTTTATTTAACTAAAACTACTATATATTTATCAGTCCTATTAAAATCTAAAAAAACAGGCTATTATTTTTAAAAAAAAACAGTAATGATAAGGGTCTGATTGTTTAAACTAATTCAATAGCATATTTTATAATAATTGAGATTTTTATATTAAATAAAAGCTATTTTTAATAATACAAAAGCCTTTTTTTAATTTCATGATTGTTATAAATACAGTCATGGACAGAAAGAACTTCTTACAGTAATATTTTGAAGCCCAAGTAAATTACTGACATTTGCTCTTTGATTTATTACTTAAAATTACTAAAAAACTAACATTTGTTCTTGAAACAGTATTTGGATTATTTTTCTATTATTTACTAACCACCAATTTATAATCGTTATAATATTATAGTATTCAGATAATTGCTATATATAATTAAGGATAGCACTGTAACTTTAGAAATTATTTTCTGGAAAAAAGTTACGATATTCTTAATTGTATTAAGCTATTATATAAAATCTCGATAATTTTGAAATCGACTTTTTTTTTCAATGTCGTATACTATTCCTTCTTATGTAAAAATAACTGATATTAAATATAAGGAAAAAAAGATTTTCTAAATTATATAGATGGGTTTACTTTTTCTTTTTAACTCATATTAACAGCAATAACGTTTAAATAGTAATTCCCTTTATGCAAAAGTATCCCTTACCAAACAGAACTTGAAATTGTTCTAAATTAAATCACCAAAATTAGCATTTTTTTCAGGAAAAAAGATACTCCTAGTCAAGAGATTGAGTTGCATTAAAGTCTGTGTCATGATGTCATGTATTATTTCCCTCTAGTTGAAACTTAATTAATATTTTACTATCTTAAACCGTCAAATAAAGTAGAGGGAAAAACTAAATAATACGGCAATGGCAAAATAGATTCATAAAAACAAAATAAAATTTTTGGGAAATGTTTCAAATGTTATACATGTTTTATTTATTTATTTTTTATACATAACGAATGCTATATTAGGTTTTCTTTTTCAGTTTCTGTTTAACAAAAATAACGTTTAAAGATAATATGCATATATTTCGTATTTTCATTTTTATACACAGAGATTATCGAAAATGAATATTATTCCAAAATCCTAATAATTCCAAAACTAGTAAGTGTATCCATATTTATTTTGTTAAAATGTTAAAAAAAATATCAAATGTTCAAGGTTTTAATGTAGACCAACAGTAATTAATCTTATTCCACGCCTACGATTTACATTTTAAAATAATTTGTCTTCTGCTTCCAATCCAAGTATTGGGGAAATTCGCAATGAATGTTTTCCAAACAGATTACATTGGTCAGTCCCACGAAAAAAATCATTTGATTTCTAGTTTCTCTTTTCAGGTCTTTTGTGTAAAAATTAAATTAAATGCTCTTAAAAGTAAACAAATTTTCTCAATTATGATTGAGATCTGTAAAGAGAAAGGACAAACAACAAGATCACAGAGTAGTCCACACCACCTATTCAATTAAGCAATAAGAAACTCAAATAGCTCACATTCTTTCAACATAAATATCATATGGATGCATTTACCAGCTTTAAAGAATAATGTTTGCAATTCATGACATTTATCTCGGTGATTAAATATAATGTGTTCCTGTTCTGACAGTTTGAAGGTTTTTAATTTACAGGGACATCACGAGAAGACTACCCACACTCCAAAGGCACAACAGAGACAACGGAACATGGTAGAGGGCACGGACGGACCTCCGAGAAATCGCATTACACATCCAACACAGGACATGATGGAATTACAACATCCTCAGGATACGCCCCGCCGTCAACATTATGGGATGAAAGAGATTTTGAACGGGACCCAGCACTTCGAGGGCCACATGTACCACCAAGAGGACAAAGGATGTCTCACCAGCAGGCATATTCAGGACCACCCTCAAATCAGCATTGGTAATAGGCCAACATACCTTCACCTTCAAAGAGGTATATCTTCTGTCTCAAAAAATAATGACTTTGCTTCAGATGAACAGAGAAAATCATGTACGCTGAACATTATGATAAAAGACGATTCATCGCCGAAAGATGGTCGTAAGGGGATATTTTCTTCATTTAGAGATATGTTTAAAGGTCCGAAGAGAAATTGATTTAAAAAAAATTTTATTGACAATACCCAAAATGTAAAAATTATGCACCAATTGGATTCTTTCATAACTTTTTTATTTTGATAAATAGTAAAGGAACCTGTTATTTAAAAAATTGAATGAAAAACTCAAATGAAAATTTGTAGCCCAGTTCAAGAGCTTTTGTTTCAACAAAATTAATTGAAATTCACCCATTTTTTGGTATTTTTTTATAAACTTATTCACATATTTAAGTGAAAACAAAAAAAAATTTTTTTCCCAAATATATTGTACCTTAGAAAAGTTATCAGTTCCTAATAAACTAAATGAACTATCATGAACTTTCATTTTTATTTGTGTACCAAATGCATAACAAATTACTCTCGATTTGTAGAAATGATTTTACTGCAATAATTTCAATAAGAAGTTCCAATTATATACCAAATTGAAGTATTTATATAACAACTCATTGTGATGCAACACAGAAAAAAGTGCTCACCAGTGCCAAACCTTTTATCGAGACTTTTCAGTTGTAAAAATGTCAACTTATATATAAAGAAAATCGGCAAATTTCCTCTTAAGGCCTATTGTACAAATATTTGGGAGCAAATACTTTACTTCGTAGTAATTTTGTATAGTTATCACCGTAAACACACGAGTGAGTAGGAATTCTTGATACTTTCCTTGTGAAAAATTTATGAGCTAGCTTTATTTCTTAACACAGATAATAGTTGTTGACAAATTAATAAATTAATGGAAATGCATATTTATTTTGTACCTAAGACAAACTACAGGAAATCACTATTTTTTGTAAATCGATGTATTATTCCTATGCACAATAAGTTGATCCTTGGCAGTTTAAATGCTGTAGAAGATAAATATTAACAATAAATGCTTTTAAACTTAACACTATTCTGAAACCTTCAAAAGAATCAATATAAATAATAGCTATATATATAGCTAAATGCATATTTTTTTTGCATAAACCAATAAAGTTATTGTAGCTATTGTGCCAGCCCATAATTTTTCAAATGCATAAAAATATAGCACCATACAAAAATGTTCATTTTCAAAAAATAGCTAAAATTTTAAAATGCCCAAATTATGATCATTCAGTAATTAAATATTTTTACATATGTTCTGTTAATTAAAATCCGAATGTTTTCTGAATCAAATTTCAGTTTCACCATAATAATAGTCATGTACTATAATAAAAAAAATATAATGGCAAGGAAATGAGATTAGAAAATATCCCCAGTGACTTAGCATGAAGAAAAAGATTCAATTTCTCTGTAAGATCTTAAAATAAATGTAGCCCTTTATAAATCAAGTGTGTTTATGTTATCAAATGAATTGAGTGTATGCTATACTCATATTGTTAGTACTTAAAGCAATTTTTCATAACTTTGGAGAAAATAATAAAAAAAATCTTTGAAGATTCCAGAAATGCGATCAACTAAGATGTTCAACATTCATAATAAATAATCCGTATTTATTGACCTTCAGCAACAAACTTAAGCAATTTGAAAACAGATTTTTGACATTGCTAGAAGAAGAGCGTCGGAAAACTAATTTTGCTGCACATAAAATAGGCACTAGTGTAAACATAATTGATTTTTTCTCAGTTCGAAACATAACAAAATAATAAAATAAATAAATTCTTTTTCAAGAAATCATGTCAAATAAAAATTTCCGACTTTCAGTTTCGGCATAGATAAAACGCTTCCTCTCTTTGAAATCTCTTAAGTGGAAGATTTCACGTTAATGAAAATATTCCGAAGTCAGGAATGCTTATATCTGGTGCTTTTTCTTCTCATTTTCTGTTTGTACATATTGTACGCAGTACTGATCGTGAAAATGGCTGTTTCCAATTTTTATGGAACTTAAATAACAAAGTGTAATAATAAACATTGCTGATCTATGTCAATAATGTAGTTCATTTTCTGCATGAATGTAAAACATATCTATATTAAATAATAATTTTTTTTGTTATTGCACTGTTGCATTGTGAAGCTGCATATACATATTAAAAAAAAACAACTTTAATATAATTCAAGGATGAAAGTAAATTAAATCTTGATTAAAGAATTAAATAAACAATGATTATAATGGTGTAAGTTGGCAAAGAAACAAGAAAAATTCCAAATAATTGTTTACATATTTTCAAAATTTCAATATTCATAACCAAGTTATTATGCCATTTAAATTACGTGACATAAAAAATCAAAGCGACTTTCAATTTTATAAATAATATTAGGTTTTATACAGCTATCATTTTTAAATATAAATATGATGTACAATTAGTTACATTTGGTTTTAAATATTTTATTAAAAAATAAAATTAAAAAAACATCTACCTAATATCTAATAATATCAATAAAATTTCTTATTTTTAATAATTTTTTCAAATTATTTTTACTATCTTTTGGTAAATATGCTGGTGATTAAAAGCTTTGGTTTTTTTTTTCCAGTAAAGAACGATCGTACATCTAAAAATTTCCTATCGCTTTTGAAATAAAATGAATACAGATGCCAATCTTTTAATAAATCAAATTTCAAAAACAACATACACTCTTATATGACAACGAAATGCTTTTCTTTCACAATAAGAAATTGTAGAGGTTACTTAAGATTACTAAGTTGTAATCACACTGAAAAGCAAATTTTTATTTCCTTTATTTGATTCAATCATCTATTCAGATATGATTCAAAGATGGTAATAAAGAAAACTGCTTCAGATAAAACATACTTATCTTCACAAAATTCAAACAAAATTTGTATTTTCTTTTAATTTTTGCTTGTGTAAGAAGAGGGAGAGAGAAAAAAATCAGGGTCTAAGATATCGAGTTTAGGGTCGCAAAATAGTGTTTAAATCTTAGTCTTTCGTTTCAAAGAAAATTGGAATACATCTTTTAAATAAAATCTGCTATTGCTAAAAACTATTCAAATTATTATTTATTTATGCTAAAAGTTATTAAAAAGAATTTTTAACGAAAAAAGCATTACACCCTTTTAAAAAAAATATCCAAACAATTAACAAAATTTTTATAAATACATTTGTGGAGGAAAAAAAAACGAATATGGAAAATTATACATATAATACATTAATTATACAAATTTGAATAATAATCCACTTTAATCAAAAAAAAAAAAAATTCTAAACTGAGATCAATGTTACTTTTTATAACTAAAATATAATATAAGGTTCATAATTCAATAAACCAAATAATCAACCTTAATTATTTTATCAGAATATAGTAATTCGTGTCACTTTCAAAATATAATGACGTCTGTGTACTATAAAATTCAAAAATTTTTTTATAATACTTTTTAATTTTGTATTGTTATTTAAAATTAGATTTAATGTAACTCTCGATAAGACAATATTTTAAGATTTTTTTTTAAAAAATATGAAATATTAACTTACACGATCAAGTGAATAAATAAAGTGAAGATGTTTCGATGAATTTAAAAATATTTGATAAAACAATTTTATTATTTTTTACATTCCACACAAAGTAGTTTTAAATGAATCCAAAATTTAAGATGAAGTGATATTAAAGTAAAATGTAAAGAAGGCTATGAAATCACTATAAAAACTTTTAGATAAATTAAAATATTTGAAATCAAAATCTTTCCTCCTTTATAAATGTTTATCTATAAAATATTTATGTTTTTATTCAATTAAACGAATATTTATTTCATTAAAAATTAAACCTTAATTTGATACTTTCAGGATTGATTCACCGTACTTCAAAAAAATTGATTCACCGTATTCTAATCGAGACATTTGTAGATATTATTAAGATCTCAAGATATATACAGCTGTCTAGAGTACGAATGATTTGACGATACCAGAACAATTTATTTAATACAAAATTGTATGAAGAATTCAGAAAAAAAAAAAAAAAAAAAATGAATCACTATCTTTAACATAAAAAATATTAATCACACAGATCTTATTTTTCATTTTTTCAGAAATATTTAATGGATCTTTTTAAATTTATTCAAGCAGAATAATAAAAAGGTTTACATTAAAAAATATCCACCAAAACTTCAGAATCTTCCTTCATTCAGCAGAGTTTTGTTATGTCTATATTTAAAATAACCTTTGACATGCTCGTAACGTTTCTCTAAATATTTTTAACAGCTTCACAATGCAGCCCTTGTAATAATATTCATTAATATGCCTGCTGCTTTCTAATGTCTCATTTGTTGCGGGACACAATAATTGTGATGAAGTGACTCTTTTATCTATATACATATCTTTAAATGTGCGATGTCTGATGACAAATTTCTGTAACGCAACTTTATAAATAAAATGTTCATCACTATTATAATGTTTTATGTATTTTTTTTCCTTTGGAAAAAGTTCAAATAAGAAAAGATTTTTATACATAGTTATATATGCAGAGACCATATTAAAGAATGGCATTTGATTTAATAAACAACAATTAAAACGATTTTAATTCCATCTTTTCATTATGAATAAATGCAAAGATAAATTGAAACATTACATTAATTTTTAATTAATTAACTTAATTAATTAGTTCTAACAATTTCATTAATTGATTAATTTCATTAATTAATTTTACTAATTTTTAATCATTAATTAATTGTTTAGCATCCTAATCCATTTACTAAGATACACAAATTCGAAATTGAAACTATGCATTGCTTCTGAAAAATATTATTTTACCTTAAAAGAAATAGACATTATTTTCTTTGAATTGTCTATAAAATGTAATTAAAAAGATGTCGCCTCTCTCTGGATTTAAATTTAATGGACTTTGAACCAGGTTGTTACAAACATCTGCATCCATATCAACATAAATTTGTGAACCTAATGCAATTTTTTTTCACATTGTGCCAAGAAATTTCATGAAATTACAGAAGTGTAACGAGACTTTTCTGTACTCGAGTCCTCAGCATTTAATTAACAAATAGTTTAATAACAAATAGTTAATTTTAAAGCTTATGGACGGATTCATAAATAAATTACTGCGAGTTTAGTGTTATATGTTATGATTTCTTTTTATTTTTAACAGTTTACGTTCATCATTTCATTATAATTTTAAATATTTAAGAATTGTAAACTTTAATTACTTTAAACCGTAGATCCTGGACTAATATGACTCTAGAGCGTTGGGCTTAGGGCTGACAACCCTATCCTGTAAAAAGAAAACATCTTTTGTAACGGAATCTGCCAGTAGGCAGAAGGCCATGGTACAACACGGACTGTAGTGCCAGGGAGTTAATTAGTTAGTTAAACTTTAATTACATCTACTAAACATCAATCCTTATCAATATATTTTCAAGGCTGTACCACAATAGTATTTATCCCGAAAGAATGGAAAATTATGGATTGTTAATTGGTATTGCTAAAACCATTTAAACAAGTGCAACTTAAATTATACGGCCTAAAAGCCTTTACGTCACCTGCGATTTCTACCACTTGTATATAAATAACTGAATAAGGCGAACAATTAATTAAACTAGTTAACACAGTTCCTGTCAACGCGTTATTGCAAATGTAAAAATCCTGTAAAAGTTTGGGCTAAATTTTCTGATTGAGGTAAACAATTTTTTACTCACAAAGTCGATTTATTTAGGTCGAGTCACAAGTTTAGCTGACAAATTAAAATATAAAAATCGAAGCTGAATAACTGAAGTAATAACAAAAAATCAAAGTCATTAATACAAATGACCACATAAAAAATAATAATAAATAAATAAATTTAATCGGTTGGGCTGATATATAGATTACCCATAAAATTTACAACTTAATGTAAGAACAAAACGCATAAGTGCAACTTTAAACCAACAAACAAAGAAAAAGTAGCTATAAATCATAATGAGGCAAAAAATTATGTTCATCAGTTATCGTTCAAAATTTAAAGAAAAGGAAACAGATCAAATAAAAAATTTTAAAAATTACAGAATTCCAAACGATTTTATAAAAAATTATGTAAAAGAAATTTAGTAAAAAAAGCACGTGAAAGAAATATATATATATATATATATATAAAAACACGTGAAAGAAATTTAAATAAACCAATAAGAATAGTTCAGAAAAGAAATTTAAAAATAAGAAACGTTTCAAATAGTGAATGAAACGAAAACTGATCAAGGACACGAAAAAATACATCAAGGAGATGAAAAATCCCACTCGCCAAAACAATATCTATAATTTGTGTAAAATATAAAAAAATGTCCTCACTGGAAGAAGTTAATGAACTACAATCTCTGATCAGTACAGTTTTTAAATCTTTAAAATGATTTTGCTGATTCCAGATATGCTATATTCTTTACTAAAGAAATTTTTAAGAAAAGAACCATGAAAAAAAAAAAGCGGATGTACCAGAAAATCTAAATTAGGGTTATATTAATTCTAAAATAAATATATTTCTGCATTCATACATGGATTCTTTTCTTTCTACAAATTATAATTCCTAGTAAATAATACACTGGTGTGCAAAACTTAAGCAACAGGTGGTTTTTTTTGCCATAACTCCACGAGAAATCATCTGAGAGACATGACATTCAGAAATGAGGGAGAGTATTATGTACGCAAGGTGGACGAAAGCATCGGCGCTGAAAAAGGAATACAATGCATACGGTATGGAACCAAACAAAACAAGCTTTATTGAACGCATAGTATCGTGATTTATGATTGTCTATCCAAGAGGAAGAGCAACAAGCAGATGTTCCTTAATATGGGATATGCCCTCCCCTCACTGCAATGGTTGCTTTGCACCGTCTCCGCATACTCAGAACCAGCTGGTGCAACATTTCTTGCGGTAGGAGTGCCCATTCCTCAATCAGCATCTGTTTGAGTTGTTGGGTGTTCTCCGGAGGATGTAAGCGTGCTGCAATGCGTCTACCCAAAGCATCCCACACATGTTCGATGGGATTTAAATCTGGGGAGTACGCTAGCCAATCTATTCGAGTGATATCTTCACTTTCCAGCAGCTCCTTAACAGCAAGAGTCCGATGTGGCCGTGCATTGTCATCCGTAAAAATGAAGTCTGAGCCAATGGCACCTCGGAACAGACGCACATGGGGAAGGAGTATCATTTGTATCATACAAAATTATTCGTGAGCATTTTAGTAAACCTTGAAAAATTCATCTACGCTATTATTTTGATATAAATAATACTTTCAAATACTTGAAACTTTTCAATTTTGATAGATATATAAAAAATATAATAATATAGATTAATAAAAAATAATATATATATATATAATCGTTATTTTACGAATATTCAATGTCATATTAGCAAAATCAACCAATTAATTTCCACACCTTTTAATTTTTTAAATGGTAAATATTTTCTAATAAAGAATTCAAAACTTCGAAAGAAAGAAATGCCGCTCTATTAGGATAGGTTTAAAAATAAAAAAAAAGATTGGGAAAGAAAGGTAAAGACTGAATATTTTAAAAAGAAAAGCGAAAATTTAGTTTCATAGAAACAAAAGGAAGTCTGCGAATGATTAATATAAACGCTGTTTAAATAGCTGCATACCAAGAATATTTATGAGATTAAAATACAAGGTTATTCAAAATGAAGTAGATGTACCAATTTGACCATTCCATCGATGTGTAATATCTGGCGCCATCATTGCAAATAAAAATTTAAAATCTGTCTCTTCATTTTGAAGAACTTTGTATTGTAATATGAAAACGCAATTATGGCGTTGACGCAATTTCGTATCTCCATCATTTCACCTGCTATGCCAGTTTCGAAAGTTCCCGTATTTTAAATGTATATTTCACTCAATCCCTTATCATTTCATGATGTATATTTCATTCTATTCATTATCATTAAAAAAAAAGAATTAATATTGTATATTTAAATTAAAAATTATTACACAACTACTCTGATTTATAAATCGACTAACAGACACTTAACTACATTACGGTAGAAATTTACTTGTTCTAAGAAATAGTAAAGAGTTCCTTTTAAGAAATGAATCAACAGAAATAATCAAGTTGACGATTCCTCAATAAACGGAAAAGTAATTTTTCAAAAGTAAGTTACATTGTCTTACATTATAATAATAATAATAATAGTCATAATAATAATAAATCGATTTTAACATTAATGTAATACAATTTCTCTGTTAGTGATTCTTAATAAAATATTTTCAGAAACAGTTTAAAGAGTAAAAAAAAAAAAAAAAAAAACAGAATAAACCACCTCATTTTGAATCTCATATTTTAGCAGAACAAAATGAAAATTTACATACACTATATAAAAAGTTAAGTTTCTCTGTTTATAATATTTAATTAAAATATTTTGATAACTATTTTTAAAGCTCGTTGCACCGTGCGCAGCTAGCAGGCCGGAGGATTGCGGTTCGAATCCTCTGGCCACATTGCTGCTTTCAGAAACGAGGAGGCTCGATGGCGTTTGTGGTCTGTAAAGCATCTCGCCTCAAGCTGTCTGGTTGGAATTTTCTTCGTTTTCTCCCATACGATGGCGGCCTGAAGACCAGTTGGCTAGAGCTCTGGCTTTTGGTACCACAGGCTTCAGGTTCGAATGGATATTTGATAGTGGTTCGGAATCCACGTTAAACTGTAGGTTCCGGTCACATTAGATCAGAGTGTGCAAAAATGACCGGTAGAGCGACGAACAAACCAAACCAAGACTCCCACACGACAGGCAACTGCGCGGCTGCTACCCCTAAAAAGTCCTCCCGGAAGGCACTGTCCTTCCCTTATGACCCATCGGTGATCTGTTCGTGAAATACTTAAGTGATACAAGAGGCTTACAGATGTTAAACAAAGAATTTAAAAAAATAATAATTTTGAACTTTTACTACATTTAAAAGTTTTATCTAAGTCTATTTGCAACATTAAAATTTAAACTTAAGCAGAGGTTCTCAAACTGTGCGGCGCAGATTGGCTGAAATTGGGATTGGCGAGGATTGAGGCACGTGATTTCCCTAAGGATAAAAATTGAATAATCTTAATGAAAAAAAATAACATGGAAGAATTTATGGATGAATACAACTCCAGTTATCGTTAATAATAAAATTATTCTGTTTAATAAAAAAGAATTCTCGTTTTTAAATTTAAAATCAGTAAAAAGCTGGATTTCATTTATGACAAGGTATATACGGAGAACAACAAAATAATTTTTTTTTCAATTTGTCTTCTATAAAATTCAAGTAAGAATCAAATACTTTTATGATCGTGCATTACATTAAAATAATAATAATAATAAACAGCCTTTCGTTTCACATATATTATTTATTATTTCTATCATTAGATATTGATCATAACGTATTTATCCTTTTCCGTCAATGCAAATAATAGCTATTTTCAACTATTAATAAGTTGTTGCTAATTATACTATTCTGAATATTTTAATTCTGAGATAAAAACTTTTGTTATTTGAATTTTGCTGATATAAAATTATCCTTTTCCGTCAATGCAAATATTAACTATTGTCAACAATTAATAGCTTGTTGCTAATTATACTATTCTGAATATTTTAATTCTGAGATAAAATATCTTGTCATTTACAGTTTGCTAATATAAAATAAAGGATATAAAAACAAAAGTACTATGATGTTTAAAGATGAAATTACCCAAAACAAACATGATGTTTAACGATGAAAAAGATTTGGAAACAGAAACAGATGAAATTACCCAAAACTATCATAATGATTAAATGATGAAAAAGATTTGGAAACCGAAACAGATGAGACAAAGGTGACACGGAGGAAAGAAGTTTGTGAAACCTGGTTTATAAAAATAAATTAGTGATAACAATATAATTTCTGCTCAAACAATGTTAATGTTTTTTTTTTTAACTAGAAGGAAACAGAACGTAGTCCCAGATTACAAATCTGCTTGACAGTCATATTTTAACTGCAACCGAAATAGAGAATGATAAAATTTCCGCTTATCGAAGTGCTTTTGTGTGCTTAGCATAATGATCCTCGTTCAAATATTCATTCTGTAGCCAGCATCTGAGTAGAAGTGATATTAAGTACTGGAAAACAAATGGTTACAATACTGTGAAGATATTTTTGTAAAAGCGGATCCATTTGAAGATCGTCGGAATTAGAACTCTTTAATCCCAAGAAATTTAGCTCAATATTACGGTAAGAAAATAAAATATATAAATATAATATTTTGAAATTAATTAAGTTTAGTAATAAGCGAATTTAACTATCGCAAATTACTAAATTCAAACTAATATTTTAAATTAAAATAGGATAAATGTAATTTTAGTGTTGTAATATATTATTTAAAAAATGTATTATTTTAAAACTTCAAAATATTATTCAAAATGAGTTATAATCACGATTTTTTTTTTTTTTTTTTTTTTTTTTTTTTTTTTTTTAGAAAAATAGCTAATTTTAAGAAAAATTCAATAAATAGTAAAAAAATGCATAAATGAAGTTTTATCTTTATAATAAAAATAGTTTTTCTTTACAATGGGGCACTTCAAATGTTATTTGTTTTTATATTAATACTCTTTTGATATTGGATATTTTAAAACATCGCTCCCCATTTTTTTCTTTGCTATGACAATGAATGCTAAATGTTGAATGTGATTTAGCCATAACTTTTTTTATATAACTTACAAACCTTTTATATGGCAAAAAAAAAAAAAAAATTCTTTCTGTATTTCAAGAGTAAATAAAAATGATCAACAATGCATTATTTGTACACCTTTTTAAAATTGAACAGGGTGTAATATATGCAGTTGTTACAATTAGTTTGACTAATAAAATTTCTTATTGCACATTACGAGCCGAAAACCTGCCCGTACAACAATCTTTCAACTCAATTTTCATCAAATATTCTTTAATAGAAGAGCTATATAGTAGTTAATACGAAGAAGTTATAAAATAAATATTTTTCCAATTAAGAAAATACAGTAGAACTTCGATTATCTTTATTATAAATCGAATATTTTAGATAATCGACATACATAAAATATCGTGCATGCATCTTGTCTTGCAAATAAAGCCCCCCTCAATAGAAATAGCAGGACACAATGACAAAACAGTAACATCAAATAATCAGAATTTTGGCAGGCATTTTTAAAATTTTATATCTATCTATACATATATATGTAAGGAAAAACCTATATCTGTCAGAGATAAAGTTCTTTGTTGTACGTATCACAACTATTTGAGAATGCTATTCGCTAAGTATAACGAAACGGATGTCTTTAAGATAACCACAATGCAGTTTCTTCTATCAAAAGTAATTCATTATACTTCAGATTAATTATACACAACTTAAGATTTAAAATTAAGTGTCAGTGTCTTTTTTTAATTCTTA
The DNA here is from genome assembly GCA_021605095.1 of Caerostris extrusa. Taxonomy (NCBI): domain Eukaryota; kingdom Metazoa; phylum Arthropoda; class Arachnida; order Araneae; family Araneidae; genus Caerostris; species Caerostris extrusa. Next base: position 36,803 of record BPLR01005725.1, on the reverse strand, counting down.
AGACAGAATGTTACTTCTCAGATGAAATAAAGCTGTGTTGTAGATAGCATCAAAACATTCTATGCGACCAAGTCTTAGAATTAGAATTGCTGTCACGGTCTCAGTGAATAATTTACATTTTTCTTTCACTAAAAAAACTGTTCAAATCATACAAAATATTATTATCAAGTGCTATACATTCTAGAAGACTGAGAAACAAATATAAAAACCGTAATGAAAGAATTGAATATCTAAGCATTTTCACTAATTTCAGAACAATTGCTTGAATTGTAAAAAAGAAGCAAGCAGCAATCTGTAAAAAGAACATTTTTTTTTTTATTCGGCTGTTTCAATATTACAAAATTTAAATTATTTCAGATTACTGATTTTATACTATGGTGGAAAAATATTTTGTTGCAACTATTTAAACTACAACTTTATAAAGACGAATAATCAAATTAATAACTTGTATAAACCGTCGCAATTTGTAAAAAAATAATTTTAACCAACCATGACGGATGAGAAAAACCGTTAGTTAATTCTTTCATTATCTTGTATTAAATCTCCAATGCACGTCAATAATCAATTTCTTTAAGAGAGTTAAAAAGCTATTGGCCAAACAAGTTTTTGCATCCGTATGGATATGCTGTTTGCTTCAATTTATGGTGTTCTCACTTAATTCCTAATTGTAATTTCTTGTGCTGAAAAATTTATCGAATTATTATTAATTAATTAATTTACTGAAAAATTAAGTGTTGAGTTATGCATGTAAATGTTTGCCTGAATCAAATAGATGTAATTTTTTAACGGAATTTTGCGATTTGAATACGTATTTCCCACTCTATCGACAATTTTTTTTTTTTTTTTTTTTTTAACTCTTAGCACTCCACAACAAATAAAGAGAATAATTTTTTTCAATTTTAAGAGAATAATTGCTTCGCAAATCAAGGTCAAATTTATAAATTTTAGATCAATTATGGGGCCTGATGGACGAGTGACAAGCACTCTGGCATTTGGTGCCATGGATGTTTATAGTGGTTCAGAATCCACTTTAAACCGTAGGTCCCAGTCTAATATGACTGTTGGGCATACGGCTGACAAGCCTATCCTGTAAAAAAGGAAACATCTCCTATCTCAAAATCTGCCATTAGGCAGACGGCCTTGGCTCACCATTGGGCATTGTTGCGCCAATGAAAAGATCAATTATGCTTCAATGAAGTAAATATTCTTCGTTTCCGTTATTCTGAGAATTTCCGTAAAAACCAATAAGAGAGATTATTCATAGAATGTCTGATTTAAGCTAAGCGACTAAAGCAATTTTTAACAGCGATTATTTCTCGGATGAAAGAAAAAAAAAAGAAATAATCAATCTTTTCTTAAAACATTTATATGGGGAATTTAAATGATCGCCAGCGAAATTAATTTGGTGGTATCACTTCGCCATGTTTTTTACTTTTTCATTATGATTACTTTAATAATTTTATATATTCATGAATTCTGTTACAATTTATTAAAATGGTTTCAACTAAAAGAACTTTTTCTATTAAAATTTAGCTTTTTATATTTCATGCTATTCATTTTATATTTTCACATTATCATTCTATACTATTCATTTTATATATTCATATAAATAATAATACAAAACTTTTAAATATTCTACGAATTTCGTGTATTATTTATTATATAAGAAATAGAATAACATTATAAGAAGCATTAAGCTGTGAAAATTATTTTGTTCTTAATAGGGCATGAAAATATTTTCCCAGAGAAAATATTATGAATTTTATGAATTTAAAAGTGCTATTAAAAAAGCACTAAAATAAGAAAATAATAAATTAATTAAAGAACGTTAAATCTCATTGGTAAAACTGAATACCAACAGGAATTAAATTTTTCATTACATGAATTTTATTTCTAATTTTCCATAAAAAATATAAGTTTTTATTCAACTAAAAAAAAGTAATTAGAACTTTTCAAGAATTTTAGTTACCTGGTACATAAAAGTACGAAGAATCCACATAAAAATTAAATTGTAAGATGTAAGTTGTGTACAATTGTTTTAATATAGATTGGTTTGGTTCGTCGCTCTACGGTCATCTTGTGCACACGAGGGCTAAACAGACTGGGACCTACAGTTTAAAATGGATTCCAAATCACAAGCAAATATCCATGCCACCGACATGATTCGAACGTGAAGTCTGGGATAACAAAGGCTAGAGCGCTAGCCACTTGGCCGCGTTTTTTAATATAGAAGATGTATGAGAACTATCTTCACAACTTCAACACTCAATAAAATCTAAAAGAAATAACATAACAAAGTTATGTATGCAAACTTTTTTGCAAATTCAACTTTGATTTTTTAAATCATTGATTTCAGCCTTCGAGATACAATATACGCAAACTTTAAGGTATCCTCAGAGAAAAAAAATTATGTGGTATGAAATCACTTCATCGAAAAAAATCAGACCCTAGAAACATTTTCTGTGACTAATAAATAAATTTTAAATTTTCTTTTAAGAATAAAACTGTAAAAAAAAGTAATTTTTACATACAAATAAAACTTCAAGCTGTTTTCAAACATACAAGCAATAAAACAATCTATTTTACTTCTTTTAGATTTCAATATGTGGCAAAGTAATAAAAGACAAATAATTTTAATACATTATGGAAGTATATGCTTCATAAAAAATTTGCTGATGGGTTTGATATATTATGAATTTTAGATTCTTTTATATTCTAGTACAAAAAAATCATGTTGTTGAAGCAATAAGACAATTAAAAAAGAAGATCAGAAGAATGTATTTATTTCAAACCAACTGATGAGTCTACATATAGAAAATTTCTTGTTTAGCTTTATAAGAACCAATTTAAAATCCAGATCTTTTCGAATACTGAAAAGAGAAATAATTTCAATAATTCTAAAACAATTAAAAAGTGGTTTTATATAAAATTATTCACAATCTGGTCCTTTTTTACTATAAGACAGAAATATTTGAAGTAAATCAGTATATTATTCAATAAAATCAAAACTTATAAAAATGTTTAAAATACCTACATTTCATTTATTCATATTTATTACAAAATATATAATATGCAAAAAGGGTTATAACTTTTATAGCAAAACTAATGTTCTAATCTCGAATTACAGTAGTGATAATGCAAAAATAATATTTAGTGTAATGTCTTTTCACCATAAGATAAGACAGCACAAATAAGTTTTTCTAATTTAAGATGAAAAAATCACAATCTTAATTGTACATTTTATGCTTTAGATTTGCAATTATATTAATTTAATAAAATTTTTCAGTAAATAATTCTAAATGCATGAAAAGAATAAAAAATTTAAAAACTAAAATAAAATAGAAAAATAATTTTGATATTGTTAAAGTTTGTTAAAGTTATGATTAAATTTTAATGTTTTACAACCACAAAAAGTACAGAAAGATATCAATAATCACATTTACATTAATGTCAAATAATTACAATGTTAAATAAGCAAATCAAAATTAACTCTTGAACCTAATTTATTTCCAAAGTATAAACAGCAGACAAAAATAATAATAATTAGTTGTAAGACCAATAAAATAATTGTATTTAATTTTATTATAAGAGAGGGTATCTGTTAAATCTCTTTAAAATTTAGTTTTGACAAATATTAAAAAAAAAAAAAAAAAAAAATGAAAAACTTTGGCTTGCCTACATTTTACATATTCCCATATATGAATAGGAAAAAAATTAGAATTTGGTCTTCTAATTCATAAAAGCAATCGTTTCTGAATAATTGTCAGCAGTTTTGCAACTATTTTTTTCTTTCCAGAGGAACCCTTTAATTTCCTAATCTACACCATAATTTACTTTGATAAAGAAATTTAATTACAGAGAACAAGCAAGCTTTTATTTTTTAATTGCAAGTAATAGGAAAATTTTTTTACTGTAAAGTTTATTTTAAAAAAATAAACTTTACACCAGGGGATGAGAACTACGGCTTACTGCATTTTTATTTCAAAATATCAGAAGATAAGAAATTTTTCAAGAACTTCAGATTTTGATGAACGTTTAAAATAATTATATGACTGGGCTGTAATTTAAAAAAATGCACACATATATATTACAAAATATTTTATTTGAGGTAGGAGATAAAATTTATATGAATAATGCTTTAACTTGGATGCAATCTCAATCTGTATTATTTATTTATTATCCTAATACAAGTGCCTAATATACTATATTATTGTTTATTAAGATTGACTAGTCATCATCAAATGATTGTTTTAAAAATACAATATAGGATTGCTGAAAACATGATGTCTTATAGAAAAGTAACCAAGTAGCAGTGGTTACTGCTATAACATGTAATATAATCAGTACTTCTATTTGGATCTATATATATTTGACAACAGGCATTTCCAAGCATAAATATTAAAAAACTGAAACCATTCATCCATATATATATATATATTCATGTTGTCTTAATTTGCTTTGTGTGGCTTGCAATCTAGTTACAGTAAGCCTATGCAGCCTGTAGCCTTTATAAGTTTCTCCATATTAGATAATTGCATTTATTCCTTGCATTAAAACAAAAATGATTAAACATGTTTCATTCGCATCAGTAAATTTTATGAAGTTTTAAATTAATCTTTAATCATAATAATAATGTTCTTTATTGTTGGTTTCAGCAGATTAGCAGAAATTTAACTAAATATCCCAGCAATATTATCTTAATTTTAACCTTAGCAGGATAAGAATATTATAATTGGACTTAAACATTTTCTCTCTAAAACAAAAAATTTATTTAATTCTTGACAGAAGTATACTATAATTCCATTAATATAATTTAGTTATTCCATTATCATAAATTCAACTAGTAATTATAAAGAAAATTTTGGTAAAATTATTTTTCACATAAAAAAAAAAATCTAAAGCATAAATTCATCATAGCAATTAAATTATATCTTTGTTTCCTAAAAATAAACTAATGTAGTTAGATTAAGAATTCTTCAAATTCTCTAATGTATATTATATTTAATAATCATCAGACCAAAAATAAAGCAAAATACATATTTAATGCACAATTTTATAACTTAAATTAGCATCATATGAATTACCATGCAAGTTTATTTAAAACTTGTCTACTAATTTAGCAATTAATAACTTAATATTAACTAGATTGTAATATAATAATGTTCTTTTAATGAATTGGGCAAGTAGAAAAGTAACAATACTTACTCTAAGAAATAAACTGTATTAAATTAAAATCTTGAAAGTTTTGTAAAAATTAATAAAATATCATAAGACTTTTAACAGTGAAGCAAATTTTAAATTGTACTGTTTGATGCTTTATAATTGATTCTTTAATTTTACATTATCCACTGCTGAAACTTGTAGATTACATCAGTCTCATGGTTAGATAATATAGTTGTAAAAATTTGTTCTTTTTTTTTTTTTTTTTAATTTTTTATTGTCACAAACCTGATATTATACTTAAAAAATTAATAAAGTATACAGTTAATTTAATATAAGTAAAGACACATCTAAAATATTCTTTTACATTAATATAATAAATTAACAACAAATATATTTTTACTTAATTAAAATCAATCAAGATAACTAGTTTCAATTTTAAAATTTATATCATAAGATACCTTTTCAATATCCAATCAGCATCCTCTATGGCTCGGGATATTATTTGTTTCACTCTAACAGGGTCTGCTTCATCCAAGTGACTATTAAAAGACTAAAATCAAAGAAAACAACAATGATAATATTTTTTGAACATATATGGCGAATCCTGAACTTTACATTATTAAGAAAAATAAGTATGCTTATATATTTAATGAATTTTGTAGAATAGATTTAAAATTTATTCTGTAATTTTAATAATAATCATTTATGATTCAACAAAAAAGTATACAAAATCATTAGATATATATGTGATAATATACAATACAATCGAGAGCATAAATCTCAAAGTCAAGTCAAGTACAATACAATCATATGTTGTTAGCGACCCATTTAAATTTATAAAAAAGGTTATAATGCATTAAAATCCTAACACGTACTTGTCGGAGGTGATGCCTATAATGATCTTGAACATTAACAGGCAATTTTTTACACTTTCTTAATAAATGCCGATATAAATGAAGCGGATTTGTTACTATTTTATTAGTAGACATGCTTGTTTACATTCAATTGCTTGTAAACACAGAATGCGTATAAAATTGCGCAATTTAAATACGATTATACGGTTATAGTAATAATGTAACCTATAAATTTCAGCTCGAATTGTAAGAATAAATTCATATAAGTAAGATTTGGCAATATTTCTTATTCTTTAAATCATTAACATATAAAAGAAAAAAATATATATACTAATATTTTTTATGTTAAATTAATGTAATATAAAACAAATATTTTCCTTTAATTAATTAAAATTCATTAGCTATTGTTCCAAACACAATATTTGAATTCAAGCAATCAAGTAAATTCAATACACATGATTTTTCAAATTGAACACTCGGATATTAAATCCTGTTTTTGCTGTTCGTCTTTTCCTCATCAACATAAATTACTAACGTTCCCATTTGACAGAACTCCGTCAGTAAACACTTACTCGTCGTATATCTGGTTGCATAGCAACGTTCAGAGTGAACGTGGCGCTCCTTAGTCCAAAGTTCGTTTATTTTATTTGAAAATTTGCCATTAATTTACATTGATAAATGCTGTCTAGCATTTTACTAATCGACAAAAGTATGACTTGTGAAAAAAACTAAAGAAAAATTGTATTGCCTTCTTCCTGTTTTTTTGACGTAAAGTTAGCTTTTTGCGAAGTAATTGCGATTGTCATTTTTTTAATTTTATTTTTATTTTGTTATTGAAATTACGGACGTGATTTTATTGCGCCTTTAAAATCTGTTAAATGTTTCATATTAATTAAAAATTTTGCATGAAAGTTTTTTTTTTTTTTTTTTTTCCTCGACGTATTACCTTTTCGTGTGTAATGTATGCGTTACAAATTATTTTTGAAAATTTATTTATGTTAAACTAATATATAAAAAGTGAAATAAATGTAACAAATATTTTGTTCTAATAATTGATGCACAATAAATTACCTAATCCTTACTCTGTTGTTTTCGTAATTAATTTTTAAGTTGCATTGTTTTTAAAATCATTGTATAAAGTTTTTGCATCGTATATTTTAAAAATTATAAATGCTGTGTGGAAAATTTACGATCAAGGAATTTTTTTTGTAATATGACCTCATTTACATTGCGTTATTTGTAAAATAAATAATAAGTGAAGATTAAGCGTTGTAATGAAACTTTTTTATCTATTTATTTATTTTACTATTTCGTCTTGACTTGAAGATTTTTGCTTTCCGATTGTCTGCTCTATTTTTGTTATTATGGCTTATTTTTTATTCATTTATTTGTTTGTTTTTATATAGCATTGCTCATAAGTTTTGTTAAATTATGGAACTTAATTAACAAAACTGAATATAAATTTTTTTCACCTTTTTTTTTTTTTTTTCAATTTAATGTTTTGTTCCATTGTTTTATCAATAAAAATCTTTAAATCATACATTTGTAACTTTTAAAAATGATAAATATTTGCATACAAATGAAATGAAAATGTTAAAAGAATTATGGAAAATTATCAATTTTTTGATAAAATATATAGGAAATTATTGATATTAATTCATTTTATAAGAGAGCAATTAAGTGGTGTTCAGTAATATGGTTGCTTAATAATATAATAAAATAATATGTTTTTAATAAAGACTTATTTTCTGTAACTATTATATATAGATAATGTTCATAGATGCTGGCAGAGATCAGATAGGGCCATAGATTTTTCTTTGGATTTAAAAAAAAAAGTTAAATTTCTGCTGTCAATACAATTATTGTAATGAAAACAATATAAAATGAATTGATCAGTAATACATGTTTTTTATATTGATATCATTGTGTTATTTCAAACTGAAAATTAGAGAAGTTTTTTTTTTTTTTTTTATGATAATGGTTCTTTTAAGATTTCATTAAATTCTTATAAGTTAATTTCAGAACAAGTATTTAATGAAAATTTCAAAAGATTTTAATATAAAGAGCAATTATAAGTGTGTTTGATAATAGAAAAATAAAGTAGCAAGAAATTAACTTCATTTCTGCTGATTTTACTCCAAATCTTTGTGTATGTTATATCATATTTAAACATGTACCAAACTGGTGAAATGATGAATTTTTAAATTGTAAATTGATATTTAACATATAAAATTAGTAAAATTAGTGTTCATAAAAATAACTGGAGTAATAAAAAAAAAAAAATTTTATATCTAGTATTGGGACATGAACTACCATTGTCCTCTTTTTTACTAATACCATAATTATAACTTTCTAAATAGAATAAAAGTTTTTAATTATTGTAACTATAAAAGAGTTGTAGATATAAGAAAAAATTATACATGTAGGATTTACAAGAGGCAACTTTATATAAGAAAAACACTTTAATATCTATCAGTAATATAAAATGCTACAAAAAATTACTTGTCTTGTTTAAGAACTAGAACCCTGATAGATTATTGATATTTCATTTATTTTTATAGTTGAATGCAGCCAGAGCCCAGAAGCTTGCAAAATACTTCAGTTTAACTTCTTTTTTTTTTAGTAGGAGGTAAGTTTCATTTGCTTTTTAATCCAAATATACTCTGGATATTTCACTTTTATAATTTTCATTCTTTCACTGAAAATTATCTTGGTTCTAATTTTGAATTTTATGCGATATGATCTTATTTATTAGCTCCTGAAACTATTTAATGCATTTTTTATTTCAGTCAAATTTACTTCTATATACTTTGAAAACAATGCTTTGTCTAATTTTGTGTGTGTGAGATTTATATCATTTTGAGAACAGTTTTAATAAATTACTAATTGAATAAAATCTACTTAAAAGTTTTATTTTCAGATACTATTTAAAACTCATTTCTGCTTAAAGAATAATCTAAATATCCATATAATTAAAATATGAGTTGATCTTTTTTACTTTAAAGATAAAATATGGAATTTATTTTAACATGTTTATATTTTACGGAATACTAAGTTTTTGCAATATTCTTTAAATTAATAATTTAAAAGATTATTTTTAAAGAAATTATTTCTAGCTAAAGAATAAAAAAAAAAAATTGTAATATATTTATCTTTTAATATATTTAATGAAATGCATATGTACAATATATGAATTTGAGAATCAAATGCCATAGTTTCCTGCCTATAATCTGCAGTCTTAATTTTCGGTAGTGGAAGGAAATGTGCTTATTCACTTGTTTGCCTTGATATACTGTGTATTAATAAATTGCAGTTTTGTACTTGGAATTGACCTTATACAAGCATACAATTTTTTCTATATTTTTTTTATGTCATAACATATTTTACATTTATATTAATGATAATTTAACAGATGTACACATATAAGAATGATGGTAAAAAAAAAGTTTATATACTTAATTTCTTCCTTGAAAAATATAAAACTAGTAAAGTTAAAGAAAGCAAAAAGATTTATTCTAAAAATATAAGAATTTTAATAGAAAGAAAGAATTATTGGTTATTACATTGTTGAAGTTCCATCTATTATTCAAGTAGGAAAAAAAAAAAAAAATTTTAGAATTTTTACTTAAACCTCCAAGAAAAATTGAAAAAGTATTTGTAAACTATTTGCAGTAACCCATAATTTGTACCCAAAAATTCAAGGGGTTTTAACCTATTATCTGCACATTATGGATAAAAATATATAAAATTGAATAAAAGAAACATTCTCTTTATTAATCTTAACTAATTCTTTGCATATTGTATAACAACATTCTATATTTCTTTTTCTTCAATAGATCCTTTAGATCGAGTAACTAATTAAAAAAATATAGATTTATTAATAAAGTTATTTGCAATGACAATCTCGTATACAGAAATTGTGGTATAAAAGATAGCAACAAATTAGTTTCCATTCTTATATAATGCTAGAAATGTGCATTTCTTATTAATTATATATGTAACTAACTGGTAACTGTTATTAATATTTTGTTAGCTTTTAATTTAAAATTACTTTTTGATGAATTAAATGTCCTTTTTTACTATCAACGGAATAAAATAACTGAAAAATAGTCTAGATTCTTAATTGAATTGAATCTTATATATTTTATATCAATAAACAAACTGGGGGTTTTAACTGAGTGATAAACACTGTTTATATTGATGGTACATAATATTATTTGATAGCAAGATTTAAAAATTAACTATTCATTTTTGTGTATCAAAATTCCTTTGTTGTATAAGTATAAAGTTATTTCATATATGTAATATTATATAATAATTAAATAGTGCCAGTTGGATGAACTTGATCATTATTTGAATTACTTGTTTTATTCTTTATACTTTACAATTTTATTTAAATGCAAATGTTTTTTATTATTAACACATAATCATGATGTGAGTCAGAAAAAAATTTTTTTTTTTTTTTTTTTTTAAATTTAGTATTAAAAATCCTCATTTCTTCCTAGTCCTTGCTTTTTTTTCAATAACCATGGGCCTCAAAAATGAAATAGTGGTAGTAACTGGTTCCAGTGGCTTCTTGGGACAGCATATTGTGAAACTTCTGCAAGAGCGGGATGATAATTGTGCTGAAATCCGTTTATTCGATAAACAACCTTATGAAAACAAATTGGGTATGCATAATTTTTTTTCCATTCTCTTGAAATTTTTTTTCTACCTTAATGGAAATCAAAATGTTTCAAATATTTCAACATAATAAAAATTTACTGCATTTCATGTCTTCATGAAATTATTATTCTGTTGTAAATGCTTTTAATTACTTTAGCATGAAATTTACCTCCTGAATAAAATTACTTGTTTTTAATTTAGAGGCTTAAAACTAAATTTATAATGGTTATGTATGAAACTAGTAAAAATTCAAGTGCATTCTTTGATTTTATTACATGTTAAGAAACTCTTCTTTTTTTTTTTTTTTTCCTCCCTTCTAACAAATATTTAAGAATAATTTACTTTTACAAATTTTATTGAAGTTAAAGCTATAAATTTTTTTATGGTTAGTATTTTAAAACGAACAATTTTCTGTATTTGTATGAAATGTTAGTTTATGTATTATGTTAAGAATTAGTTATTTTGAATAATTATCTCTAGAATTAAGAAAATTTTTTATTTTAATAATATGACAATAGTATAATTGTTTAATTTAAAAGCATTTTATATAGAGAAACTGTTCTTTATTATTTGCTTTCATCTCACTGTAACTCGTTAGTTTGTTTTGTTATTCTATATAAAAGTGACAAACAACTAGTGTAAATAACTTAATGATTAACAACAAAATTAGGGTATAAAAAAATGCATATTATGTGAAAGCAACTTCTAATCCTGTTTTTTTATGCATTTAATTTAACTTTATATATATTCATTTAATTTAGGGCATAAAGAAGATAAACCTATGAAGCACTTTGTTGATGACATTAGAGATATCGATGCACTTTTAAAAGCATTTTCTGGTGCTGACTGTGTTATCCATTGTGCTGCAGTTATTGAAGTTGGCTTATTTCCAAATGTACAAGAAATGGTTTCTGCAAATGTAGATGGTATTTATTTTTCTTTTCAATGTTTATTTGATTATAGCTATCATTTTCATAATATATCAATATCTGAGTATCAAATATAATAAAAAAAAAATAGTACAATTATTTCCTTAAATTACATGTTTTAGTATATTAGTGTAAAAATTGTACAAAAATACAACCACTTGCTGTAAATTAACAATATAAATGGGAGAAGAAGAAATTTGTAGACTTGGCATGGTATTTCAGATTCTAACAAAGCCTGACTCTTTGAATGTAAATTAAACATCCCTTTCCCAATCTCTATTGAGATGGAATTATTATTTTTTAAATCATAAATAGCCTAATGGTTTATTGGCTGTCTCATTATAAGGGGGAGTTTTAATTTATCATTTTATTACCAGGTCTCATTAACTCTGACATTTTAATAAACTTTTTAAACAGGAAATATAAACTTCTCAAAATTTTCTCATATTTTTCTACTTTAATTTTTAGTAGGAAAATATGTTGCCTTTTCTCCTGTAGGAATTGTATTCTACAATTTGATATTAAATTTGAATTTCTTACTATTTTTATATGTAGATCATCTTAATAAGATAAATCTTTAATCATCAATAAAGTTATTTTTAATTCAATTTTATTGGTTGCTTTTTCTTAGGCACCCGAAATGTTATTGAAGCCTGCATACAGAAAAATGTTTATCGATTAGTGTTTGCGAGTACTACTGATATGGTTTGTGGTTCTGAACATATATTTTATGGCACTGAAAGTACAACTCCTATTCCCACTACATTTATGATTGGAAAATATGGAGAAACAAAAAGGGAAAGTGAAAAACTTGTATTAGAAGCTAGTGGAAAATTGCTTGCTAATGGTAAATATAATTTGTTTTAAAAAAATTCTATATAATATTCTGCTTTAAATTATTTCAAAGTTACAAACAGTTGGAGAGTAGATTAATGAAAAAATGTCACTTTTCTTTTTTAATTATAAAATATTTTGCACTTTTTTAGGAGAAAGATCTCTCCGTACGCTGTCTATTCGACCTGTACCTTTATATGGTGAAGGAGATAAGCATTTTATGTATCAAATTTTAAGATATGCCAAAAAGTATAATGGTTATTATCTCAGGATAAGAAGTTTAGATGAACGTTTACAGATATGCTATGTTGGAAATGCTGCTTGGGCTCATATTAAAGCTAAGGATAGACTTGTTGAGGATGAAACTATTTCTGGTGAAGCTTTTTTCATTACTGATGATACTTCTATAATTGACATTCATGAGCATGTACGGCAATATATGAATGCCAGAAATTTTAATGTCAGTAGCTATATATTTCCATATTGGCTTGCTTGGATTATACTTTCGTTTATTTGCTTAATCATACGTATAATCAATGTATTTGTTAAGTTTGAATTTGAAATACCCGCTGTTTCACAACTTAATTACATGTGTTCAACATTCTTTTTTAACCGTAGCAAAGCTACTCTTCGCCTTGATTACATTCCAATATATAATGCTGAAGAGGCTAATAATCTTTCAATGAATTATTACAAGTCTGTAAATTTATGAAATTGATATTCTTGAAAATGTCTTGTTTGATTATTTTTTAGAAAGTATAACATTTATCGTTTTTCTATTATAATTTTTATCTTAGTATCAATGTTATTTTTAATCTTCACATTTGTTTTGATTAGAATTTTAATTTGCTAAAATATATACAATTTCATTTGTGAAAGTTAAGTTGTACTATATAAGATCAAACATTTTTATCATGTTTTTAAAATTTCTGTTTATTGGTGCTAGTTGTTCCTCAAATAAATCTTGTATATTTTAAATTCAATTTTTGGAATATAAATATATTAGAATATAAATTTATATGCATACTTACTTTTGTGATGAACACTATATATATATAAACTTAATTTAAAATAATTGATGCATGCACTTTTTATAATAGTAAGTATTATATATTTTGTTAATGAGAACTCTCTTAATTTGTTCAATTTTAAACTACTCTTTATGTTAAGGTTGTTTACTATATTCTGTTATCTATTGGTAAAATATCTTCTTGAATACTAATGTTATATAAACTTTTAAAAGAAATTAATCTTGATGAAATTTGTCGTTTTATGTAATTTTGGGAACAAATGGTGTTTTTTTGTTGAGGAACTAATTAATCCATGTCTATGCAATATTATATGCTGTTGTATTTTGAACTTCTAATATTATATATTTTTGTATCAATTTTTCAAATAAAGTATTTAATTTTTTTTAAAATTTTTTATTGAACATATTACGACAATCATTATGTATCATGCAAGAAATATTTGAGTAAATCATACAACGTTTCACAAAAAATCTTATTATTTTTCTTCTTTTCATTAAAATTTTAATTAAATTGTTGACAGCACAGTTTAAAATTTTATAAAATATATATATATATAGTAGGAAATGTATATAAAGTTATAACAACTTGCCAACAACATATTAAATTTAAAATTTTTGCCCTTCTGAATGGAATTGAAATTTGTATCCTTAATATTCAAACTGAAGAGATTACATTTACTTAACATTAAGATTAAAATTATGAGGTCACACGTTTGTTATTTCATAGGGTTTTTCATTTGCTGTATTCTGGACTATGGACCTATGCTAATATAACTATTAAACTTTTCAATATTTTTTTATTCTGTATTTTCCGTCCAGTTTAAATGAATCAAAATCATTTTCAATTTATATGTATATATGGTTTTAATTTTTCTAATGGTTTTAAGATTTCAAACAAAAACAATTTTTGGTGCTCTAAACTTATTATTTGGGCCTTATCACGGAGTGACTAGAGCTTGATACCTCAAGCTTTGGGTTCAAGTCCCAGCTGTGCCATAGATGTGTGTACTGGTTCAGAATTCACTTTAAACTGTCTGTCTTTTTTTAGCTCTCATCAACAACAAATGACCTTACAATGACAAATTAGGTTGCGTGTAGGTTAACAACCCTACCCTGTAAAAGGAAAATTCTCATGTTTAGAAGTCTGAGTCAGAATCTTATCTTAGATACCAGTGTCAGAATGGACCTCGCTGGTGGTAGCTGACTGTCATACTCGAAAGAAGAAACTGCTAATTTGTGTTGGCATGATTTCATTGATCAAATATTTTTCACATAACTAAGTAATTATAAAATTAGTTGTATTAAATTATTTAGTATTGTACATATATTAACTAATATGCGATATTACACAGAGTATTTAAATGCTCCCTATACAAAAATATTTTGTAGATGCAGTATAAAATTAATGATAAAAAAAGTTATTATGAAAAAATACTAATATACCTCTTTTGTATGCTATTTTTATTCAAATTTACTCATTTGATCTACAAATTGCATTAGAATTATTAAATCTGTTGCAATGTAATAAAAAAAAATACTTCAGAATTATTTTCCAGTGCCTGTCAAAAAGATCCATGAATTGAATTTCAATATGAGGAATAAAGATTTTGGAGCTATATCAAAGAAGTTCTATTTCCAGTAAATATAAGGATATAGGCTTCTAAATATAAATTGACATGAAAGCGATTTATGGATATAGAATTTATTTCATTAGAATGTACTCTATAATAAAATCTATAACATTCACAAGGATACTTTTAATATCATTTGATTAAAATACATGCTTAATTCTAGTGGCATAACTATATAGCAATATGTTAGGTGTACAGATACATAACTTACTTTTTGTATCAGAATTATATTCATAATTCTTAATTCTGTTTTGTGTGTTTGATTTGAATTTTAAAAATACTTAAAATATAAAGTACTATATTTCATTAGGGTACTTCATAGTTTTTCATTTTTCTTACACCTACCACTAAATTTTCTATTATAAAATTAGTTGTATTAAATGTATGAATTTTTAAAAATCGATTTCTTTCGTTTTTTGTCCAAAAATAAGATTATCATATAATTTATTATTCAACTGTTGCTTCTTCATGTTGAAAAACCATCTAATGAAACATCTTGTATCCTAATGCCTTTTAAAGTAGGCATATTTTGTCACTTATCATTCAATTGATAATTAATGAAAACATATTTCTGAAGGTACTTGCAGAGTATTTAATTAGCAGTTTGGTCGGTTGATTATCAATTATTACTGCAGCATGGTTGAATTTAGAAAGTAAGTTGTAAAAAATATTAGGAATTTCAAGTATTAAAAAATATGGGAAAGTCAGGTATGAATAATAACTGATCATGTAGTTGTCTTTTAGGTAAATATTAAATATAAAGCTAATTTTATTTACAATAATTTTTCTCAGATCTTTGGGATCGAAATATAATATTTGAAATACAAATATTGACTCTTAATTTTCAGCATTTCAATATTGATTACTAATTAGGATTAATTCTGTCATGGTATTATTAGATTTACCCCTAAATAGGTAGTACCTTGTACATATGTTATGGTAGTTGAAACTAACAAAGAGTGAATGACTCATTTAAAAAGCACAACTAATGTTAAATGAATATTTACTTCCATTACATTGCTGTTATAGAAAGCTGATTATTTAGTACAAAAAGCAAAGGTATTTGTGATTATAGAGTAACTGGGGATCAACTCCTTATCTCCTGTTATAGAATTACTAAATTTAAATCATACTAATTATAAATGCTTTACAGAAATGAAAATAAAAGGTAAGGGAAAATTGGTATATCCATCTAATGAATCATAAGCATGTAGGAAAATTACTGTATTAACCAATAGATTATTTATATCTATATTTGGGTGATTTCAAACTTATTTTGCAGATATATATTGCTATATTTATTAAAATCATTAATATACCAGTTAAATATGAAATAAGATTGAATACCAGTTGTATATTTTATAGTCTAATTGAAGTATTTTCAATTACTTTAACACTGTTTAATTCTTTTTTAAAATTTTCTGTTATATATATTATATTCTAATTGCTATCTTTTTAGCTTTTATATAGTTTTTTATGAATATTAAAATGTAAAATACATGACTTTTCTTGATCTGATTTCTTTAAATACAGTATATTTGCTTAGAAACTTAAAATATTTGGATCCTCATTTTTTTTTTTTTTTTTTCACTGATAAAAAAAAATTGTTTTCATTTTTAAATACCTCCTCTTTTTCATTTACAAAAAAATTTAACTCATACCTGTTTGTATACAAAATTGTACATATAAACATTGTGCATACTGTAGGTACATAATAACAATTTTGATGACAAAAATTATTGATATAAAATGGTGTTTTTGCTTAAATATGTGTATTAAAATGGTACTTTTAAAATTAGATTGCATATTAAAATTTATTTATATATAAATTTATTCAATGAAATTAGCATTTTTTACACTTCAATCTTAAGATTTGCTTTAAATAATTTAATGTTATACATTTACCAAATTTTAAGTAAATGAGAAAAAAAATAGAAATGAATTAAAATTTCAAAAATATATAATTGATTCATAATATGGTTTCATATAATATTGGGGTACAAAAGTTGTGTTGAATATTGTTCATTATTTTAAGTATGATGCATATTGTTCATTATTTTAAATAATTTACATAAAATATTCATGGAGTGACAACAGCATGTTAATACATTAATTGCATAAAAAGTTCATTGTGTATTTATTTAGAATAAAAGTGGAGAATCATAGAACTCAAAACCAAAGTTATGTGTTTTCACCAAAGGAACATTCATATCTATATTTGGATGGTTTCCAACTTATTTTGCAGATATATTGCAATATTTATTAAAATCATAAATATACCAGTTAAATAATAAATAAGGTTGAATGCCTGTGAAATATTTTATAGTCTAATTAAAGTATTTTTAACTATTTTTACACTGTTGGATTCTTTTAAAATATTATTTTTATATTCTTAATTTTAAGTACATCATTCAAGACAGCATCAAGGGTAATTGTATTATTATCCAAGTTATAGTTTTTTTATTAGAACTCAAGAAGCCGATTTCAGTAGTTAGTTCATCACAGAAATTATTTTAATAAAATAGATATTTTTTTGTGATTTGTCTGACTTTTGTTTAATCAAGTTAGTGATAAAATTAGTAAGAGAAACAAAAAATTAGATTATCTATTAAATTTTAATGAAATGTGATATAGTGCAAATACATTTTCAAATATATATATTGAATAAGATCGATGTATTCTTTTTTCATATTTTAATTTATTTTCTATTTTTTTTTGTATAAAAACTTGTCTTCCTAATCAGCGAATTGATAAAAATTTAAATAAAGAAATAGATTTGTCTCTTTATTTAAATACTTTGATGTTAAATTTTTAAATGGTTTAAATTCCTAACTGTGGGGTTTATTTAGAATTAAAGTGTGAAATAAAATTATATCTTATATATATACATATATATATAAACTGTAAAACTCTTTTTACCAAGTGGTTGTATGATATGAAAACATAATTCTTGCTCTTAGTTTGACATTATGCTCTAGGAAAATTCGGGTAAAATTATTTAATATCAATTTATAATTTTATCTGAATTTATAATTTTATGTTGACTTAATGTAATGAATATCTTTAAGACATTGTATCAGAGTAAATTATTATTTTGAAGAAGCAAGAAGTTTGGAAATAAAATAATCCAGTATAAAATAAAAAGTGGCACCGCAGTTAAAAATATTATGGTAGATAAGTGTGTTTGCTAAATTTTAATTTCTTGTTTTGAATTTTTCACATGAGCTTTTTATGTAAATTATGCAGCTTGAATATTTAAATATCAAACAAACTGTTATACAAGTAATAAACTAAATGGATTTTGCATACAATAAAAGATTGAAATAAAATATAAAATTGGTTATACATCATAATGGTACATTTTACGATTCATACTTGATAAAAAGAAAAGTTTCACTGAATGATTATTATTATGTTGACTACGTACCACATAAAAAATATGATATACACTCATGT
Source organism: Caerostris extrusa (assembly GCA_021605095.1). Classification (NCBI taxonomy): domain Eukaryota; kingdom Metazoa; phylum Arthropoda; class Arachnida; order Araneae; family Araneidae; genus Caerostris; species Caerostris extrusa. The sequence continues at coordinate 18,241 of BPLR01005725.1, read as the reverse complement.
CCATAAATTAACGATAATGAAGTTCAGGCAAAGAAAGAGACAAAAGCAAAACAAATTTGACTTATTTGTAAAGTCTATTTATTAAACAAAAGGTAAAGAGCAAAAAAAAAGATGCTATATGTTTGACATAATTAATAAAAATTGCAATTTTTACTCCCTGAAGCAAATTTCAAAAAGAACGTATTTACAAAAAACAGTATAACATGGTTAGTATGATGGTTAATATGGAGTATGTCTCCCGGACGATGCAATACAGGCCTTACAACGCCTAGGCATGCTGAGTATCAAATTATCAATCTGATCTAGGGGAATATTACACCACTCATCAAGCAATGCCCGCCGAAGTTCCGGTTGACAGGTGGGAGGGGTTGACGGGCTGCAATTCGTCGGCCAAGCATATCCCACACATGCTCTATTGGATTCAAGTCCGGTGAGTATGCTGGCCAATCCATACGGGGATATCCTCCAATTGAAGGCATTCGTCTACAATGTTTGCACGGTGAGGACGGGTGTTGTCATCCATAAACAGAAATTCAGCATCCATGGCGCCCCGAAACAAACGTATATGTTGTTCCAGAATGACATCCCGATAGATGTAGCCTGTCACTACGACTATCGTGGTTCTTTCTATGGGTGGTTCAGGTTTCTGGTTAGCCGCAGATTTCTAGTGGTTCGAGAAGTATTGATTAACCCATACAAACATTTATGGCACCTTCATTTATTTACAAGCAATATTTATAATTTATATACAGAGTTGATGATAACTATCCAAGGCACAAGCTCAACTGGATGAAGAATGTTCCTTTTTTGAATAAGACTCGTTTTCTCAGCAACCAACAGCTTGTTTCCACGTCAACAGCGCAATTCTGAATCGATTTCCATAAAACTACCACGTGACGCTGCTTGGCGCGAACTAGAGCATAAAAATCCCAACATCCTCCCCACCTGGACTCTTAACAGAGTACATACATAATACATACAATAATATCCAATTCAATTACCTAATTGAACAAATTCAAATAATACAATAATTATCAAAGTAGAAAACTGGAAAGAAAAAAAAAAAAAACGTTAGATATATTTTGTGAATTACTATTCACCATAAATTCTTTCTGTTACAAATATAAATTAAACTTCTATATTAAAAGTAAATTCAATGAAATAAACTACCAGCAATTAAACAATAATTGTAATATATAACTAAAGCATGCCTCAAAATTTTAAGGACAAGCATTACATTTATGTAATTTCTAACTCAAAAGGATACAGTAACTGTGCAGGTTTTCGGAAAAGTCCCTTCGCGGTTTTCACCACACACGCACGAATGAGGTTATCTCTTCCTTCAATGACTTCCTTAATTATTCCTAGGTCCCATAACAATTTGGATTTGTGAGTTCCATGTATTAATACAATATCTCTAATTTTCCAAGTTCTTGAGTTTTTCCATGAAGGATCTTTCACACATTTCACTAATCTTTCGTAGAAACCTCCCCACCATGGGGCACGCTCTATGATGAATTTCCACGTTACACCTTGACAGGAAATGAAATCTTGCAATTTTAGCTCTTTTACTATTTTAGCAAAATGATGCAATCCCCTTTCAGCTGCTTTAATTGTTGTAAGCTCTTCTTGTTTTTGCAAGTAATAAAACTGCAATTCCTCTGTTGTGTCAAGTAAATTTATATCTTCATTTCTCATTTGTTGTGCTTTGATAATGTGCCTTCCAAGTAAAACATCATTTTCATTTTGTACATTCTCAAGTTCTCTTTTTTAATATATCTCTTTCTACAACAACTGTAGTTTGATATTCATTCAATTCTTTAAGACAAATATCATAAATACTTTTGATCTGGCCAAATGTTTTCGCAAATTCTTCATTAGTTTTTTTTCTTCATTTTCCTTTTTGCTCAATATTTTTCATTTGACTTTCAAGTTCCATTTTTCGTTCATCCCTTTTCTTTGCTCCAGCAATTTGTCTCTGTTGTTCAGATGTCAAGACACTTTGCATTCTGCGCATATCCATGACTTGCAATAGTTGAGTTTCTAAGAACTGATCATTGACCATCTGCCAAGTTCGCTTCAATTGAGCATGTTCTTTTTTTCTCTTTTTCTAGTAACTGACAAACTTCCTGAAGTTCCAATTTTTACTTTATCCATATCTTCTTGCATTACTGTTTTTGATCTTTAAATAAAGACGGATTCTTTCTAAATCTCCTAACCAAATATTCAAATCTCCTTTTTGCAACATCGTAATTATTCGGAAGATCGATATAATCAAATTTTCTAGGAAGTTTAACTTCATATCTCCCATCCCTAAATTTAATTGGTTCATCAAATTGTTCTAACATTTATTTATCGTACAATTTTTTATCCACTGGAGCATCTTTAATTCCCAGAGTTTCAAGATCCCAAAATTTTTTCGAGTTCAATTAAGGTTCTATCGTTTTTACCTTCATCCCAAACTGAAACATGCATTGCATTTATTGGATCCTTCGAATTAAAGGAATTAGAAAATTGTCCGTGTAATGTCCATCCAAATTTAGTTTCATTTAAAACGACAGTTGGCGAAAGACGTTTATATTTTCCTGTCATGATTGTCCAATAATAATCGGCACCTATCAAGATATCTATTTTATTTCCTTGATTTTGATCGCAGGAAACATCCGATAAATCTATTCCCAATTTCTTAATTTTATCGCGCAATTCTAAATTAGGTGCAGCCATTATATTTGGGCATATGGTTTCAGTTTCTAAAGCTTCTATGCTCATTGTATGTTCGGTTTTCTCATCTGCCAATAAGAAACGCACTCTATTCCGAACAGTAGACTGAGTATCTTCTTTTCCACCAAAAGCAATAATTTTTAGTTCTTCCTGACCTGTGATCTGTAAACCTAACCTTCGCGCCAATCCTCTGGTAATAAAAGTTCTAGCTGAGCCAGTATCTAGACACAGTCTAACATTTACAATTTTATTTCTACTAATAAGCTTGCATCTTATTGTCTGGAAAAATACTCGAAATCCAGATGACTCATTCTCACTAGAAATATTCAGAGTTAAAGAGGGTAGAACTATTTTTTTCTTTCGTCGAATTATCGCTGTTTGTTTGACTACATAGAGAGTTCTGATGGCTATTCGATTTACAAATACTACACATAATATGAATAGCTTTACAGCGACTTTTTATATGGAATTTTTTGTAACATCGAAAGCATTTACCTTGTTTACGTAAAAAGAATTCTTACGTTCTTCTAAATTTAAATCACAGCTATTAGATTTATGTTTACCATTTCAAGATGCGCAGTTTACTTCTGTTAAGGTATTTAATGCATGAGCTGATGTATAATTACCTTTCACCGAATTAGAATATTTTGAGAAGTTTTGTTTTCCCTTATTTTCATATGATTTTGAATTCTTAAAGTCAACAGAAGTTGCATTCAATGTTTTTCTCGCGCCTCTATTTCATTCTTTAAAAAATTTAATAAATCTGTTACATTAGATTCTCCCTTGCCATTTTGTTCTCTATTAAACTGTGAAACATAATTACTAGGAATACATTTATAGAAAATGGGTAGCAATAATAATCCATATGAAACCGAGTTAACTCCTAGAGATTCAAGACTTCGTATTTGCACATTTATTTCGTCGTACAGTTTTCTCAAAGCAAATATGTCATTGGTGTTCCGAACTGGTTCTAAGTTTAATAAGCGATTTGTATGAGCGGAAATTAAAATTTCTTTTTTACCAAATCGATCTTTCAGAATATCGACCGCCTTTTAATAATTTTCAGGTGTTAAGGGAAGACCACTAATTGCTGTTGCAGCTGAATCAGTTAGCAAAGATTTAAGGTAGTTAAATTTCTCGATATCTTGTAAACTTTTCATTTTCATGTATAGCTGCCTCGTACTGGGGCCAAAATTCCTGAAACCTACAAATATCACCAGAAAATTTATCTGAAGATATACGCGGTAAATTCGTGTTAGTTTTTAACTTTCATTCGGGTTCTGTAGTAACATTAGACAGATTCAAACTAGATAACTCTTGTAGTTTATTTAAGTTCCCCAAATATCTATTTACTCGTGATTTACAGAGTACTATAGATTCAGTATATTCTAAGGAACCTTCGATTTCTTCCTCTAACTCATCATCATTTATTGCACATTCAATAGACTTATCTAATCCCTCTAATGTTTCCTTATGCTCTAAAAGAACAGTTAAATTATCATTTAATATATCAAGATTTTTATCTTCCTTATTCAATTCTTCATCTGTACGTCTAATTAATTTTAGTTACCGAGCTGCGAATTATTCCTCGCTTAACTTTAATTGCCTTTAGTTCTTTTGTGTTCATTTTTATTTAGAATAATTCCAATCAAAGAGATTTAAAATGAACACTTACCCTGTTCTGGTAAACTTCAAAAGCACTTCTAGAATATTATAGATATCATCGTGTAAACTACTTGTAAACTTCAATTTTTTCGAATACTTCCGGCCGATGCACCATTATGTCACTACGACTATCGTAGTTCTTTCTATTGGTGGTTCAGGTTTCTGGTTAGCCACAGATTTCTAGTGGTTCGAGAAGTATTGATTAATCCATACAAACATTTATGGCACCTTCATTTATTTACAAGCAATATTTACAATCTATATACAGAGTTGATGGTAACTGGTCCAAGGCACAAGCTCAACTGGAAGAAGAATGTTCCCTTTTTGAATAAGACTCGTTTTCACAGCAACCAACAGCTTGTTTCCACGTCAACAGCGCAATTCTGAATCAATTTCCATAAAACTACCACGTGACGCTGCTTGGCGCGAACTAGAGCATAAAAATTCAAACATGGCCTGTCATCGTCACACCCTGAACATGCAGGTCAGTTCTGGAACCAAGAATAATTTCTCCCCAAATGAGCCATCCTGCACCACCGTAACGGTGTCCTTCAATGGTGTTCTCTTGGGGTAACGGGTACCTGGCGCTCTCCATATGAAAGTCCGCCGAGAATCAGACTGCAAACTAAACCTGGACTCGTCGGAAAACATCACACAAGACCACTGTTGCGGTGTCCACAATGCATGCTCTCTACACCAGGTTAATCGCAGGCGACAGTGAGTTGCGGTAAGTGGAACACATCTGACAGGCCTACGAGCATATAGACCAATGTGCCCTAAGCGTCTGTACGCTGTCTGCCTTGAAACTGTCGTACCGGTAGCTGAAGAGAGCTGACGAGACAGGTCTGATGCTGTGCTCCGTCTGTTTCTTTTGGCAGTAACTGCTAAATACCGGTCCTCATTCGGCGTTGTAACTCGGGGGCGACCTGTGCTGTAACATCTACTCCCATTACCATCATCTTGGAATCGTTGCCAAAGCCTGGAGATGACACTCTGGGCGATTCAAGTTCCTCGGATACTTCCAGCTGGGTACGACCACATTCCAGTCGTCCGATAATTCTACCACGTAAAAAATCATCCAAATGCTTCCTTTGTGCCATAACTATGCGGTTATTGCACTGAAAGGCTTTTAAAGCGCTTGTGAACAATTTTTACTTCTTTGCCACCATTCGTTATATACCCCTCTCTTACACTCTCGTCATTGTGACGTACTATCCGCGCCATCTGGTGTTTTCCAGTAATTTGCATATTCTTCTTCAAGATGTGTGTGATAATTCTACAGGTGAAATTTTTATTTTAGAGTTCAATTTCTGTGTGATTCTGAATTATCCTTAATTTATGGACATGAGTGTAGCAATAACTTTTCAGAAACTTATAATTCAAGAATTAAACAAATGTTAAAAATGTGATGTTACTCTACTTTGAAAAAAAATAAATAAATAAAATAAAAAACTATTTCATGTCAAATTCAATAAAATATTTGCTGTGGAGATTGATTTATTTTTGGTCTAAATATTTTAGTAAACTATTTATAGAATTAGGCGAAGAAAGAGATTTGAGATACTTGTATCCATTGCAGAATTAACCAGTAAGCATAAAATTCAGTGGATTTTTCCTGTATGGCTAAATCACAGATGCTAAATGATTATTTTAATCATTTCAATCTTTGTACTACGGAACAAACGAAATTGAAAAGATCAATAAAGAAAACTCCGAAAATATATTAAAATTAATAAAAATATTACAATTAAATATAACCGATTTAAAAATGCTCTTCATATTATTTTAAAAACTGATCCTCCAATAATTTTACCAATGAGCTTTTTATGTAGCTTTAGCTTTACACAATAAATTGTTTGAAAGTTAAATATTTATTCTTTAAAGCTTTTTTCGTAATATATTCCTTTATGAGTGTAGATTGGCAGATTTACCTAATGTATAATGTATAAATATAAACTTTTTTAAGTATTGGTTATATGAAAAAGTTACATTTATAGAAGGAAATCTTTTATGCAAAAACATTTTTTTTATTAATTGTTATTTTATTCAATTCTGAAGTTAAAAATAAATTATTGATTTGAAGATGCATACATAAGAGTATATGCATGTACTATTTTAATATTTCTTATGATTATAAAAAAAAAAAATAGTCTACTATTGGAAATTCCATAGTAAGCTTTTTAATTTTAAAAACAAAAGTGTATAGCTATACAATAAAATGTTTGATTTCTGAAATAGTTAAAAAAATAACTTGTTTGATTTTGTTTAAGTTTACGAAGCCTTTTTTTCATATATTCCCTAAAAATGTTAATTTAAAAGAATTTTATGTTACTTAATGAAAAAGAAAACTGTACTTTTATTGGATTATAGAAAATGAGGAAATACTGCACAATTAGCACATATAACTTTTTAATAAAACAAAATACATTTAAATATAAGAAAAGAATGTTTTGCTTTTCAAGTAATTAAATATTATGTAAATTATATAAATAAATACCATATAATTGTACTAATAAAGGATGAAATAAACTAAATTAACCAAATCAGTTCGTACTTTGCTATCGATTTATATTTGCATCAACAGATATTTCAAAAGTTAACCTTTTTCTCAACAGATGGCGCTGAGTGTTATCGACTTCCTGAATTGCATTTTCGGCTTAATGATATATTTGCAGTTACCCAGTTAGTTCCCTTACATTAAATAATAAAATTAATAATTAAGAAACAGGGAGGGAGGGCTAGAAATTACAAAACGGCGTTTCCAAGAGGATGGTGGAAGTAGATAAAAGTATTTTTCATTATTCCCTTCAAAATTTTTCAAATCTAGTCGATTTTCTAAATTGAAAAATCATTGCAAACACAAGTATTTTGTTTAATTATCGTCACATGATCATTTGTGGTTTACAAGGATAAAGGCGATTTCAATATTATTAATATTTTTATTGTAAAAACATATTTTATTGTATAAACATTCGCAACATATGTTTGCGAATTTTTACGAATCAAAGTTGCGTAAATATTTTTTTTTCCCGTCAATTTTTATTAATAAAAAATCTTCATTCAGTGCTTTTAAAATTACCTATATTTTTTTCTTCATTGTATAATTTTCTCATCATTTACTGACTATAAAATTATTTTTCAGTAAGATTTCTGGAATGCTTTCGGAATTTTAATAAAATTTATTTCAAAAACCTAGTCAACTTTTTACTGTATTGAAATTAGTAGATTCGAAATTAGAGGGGTATCAATAAAGTGGATCATTCCAAAAAAAAAAAAAAAAAAAAGTAATTGTCTTTAATTTTTTAATTAAATGATTCAAAAGTTGAACTGCAGTTTTTGAAAACATCATTCTGAAAAACAAGAAAATTCACTATGTTATATAATTCGGCCTTCCTCTTTAAAATTCAGTGTAAAATATTCATATATATATCTTGCATGCAATAGTACAGATGAAGTCCTAAGATTATAAAAAAAAAATTTTTTTTTTTAATTAATTTTAACTTCTTAAGAAAAGAAAAAATCTTAAAAATCTTCTTCTAAAGAAGAAGAAAAAAATCTTTCTTTTTTTTTTTTGATAAGCATTAAATATATGAAGAAAAAAAAGTATTTTAATTTAAAAACCCTAAAATGAATTTAAATATTTTTACGTTGTTATAATGGTTACTAAAATTAAAAGCATTTTTATTAAAAAAAATTAATGTCGGATTTCATACAAATTTAAATAATTTTAAACAATATTTTTCTCTTTCAGGCCAGAAGTAATCTTGTACGTAACAGTAAACTGAGAACTTAATAAAAATGAAATCCAATTTAGCATTATTTATGAAACTGATTTCGAAATGAATTAATAATTACCTTTTTTACACTATGCTAGTGCACAATATAGTCATTAACAGTTCCAGTAAGGAAAGAATTCGAAAAACAATGCTATTCACTATAAATTTTGAGCTTCAAATGCAACTATTTAGTATATTCTAATCTGTAAATAAAATATATCTCAATGTAGAAAGCCACAAAATAGATTTTATATGCATGATGATTCATCGATCACAGTACAAAAATGGAGGGTTGGTATAGTTTACTAAAACATAAAATTTTTGTATAGGATTGAATGGTCACAAGTAATGCATTGAGGCGCGAACACAAAAAATGAGACATGAAAGAAAAAGCATTGTTTATTTGCAACATTATTGCAAAGTACTTTTTTATATTCAATGTTTACAATAAATGTTCAAAATAGGACAACTGCCTAAGTATTTTCCAGCTGCATTAGAAATAAAAATTTGGTCAAAATTGCAACTATCAACAGTAATTCATGATTGGCAGTGTTTAAGAGAATGATTGGGGAACAGTTCCAAAAGAAACCAAGCATTTGTGGTAGTTCCACAATGAGATCCTCAATTGAGTTGATTAAGTCTCGTAAATGAAAACACAGTTGCAAAGACATAGTTAGAATAAAGTAGAGTGCTCATCGAAGTTGTCAGCCAGAGGACTTGAAACTCGCCACGTGACAGGTATCAGCTGGGCCATTGTGCATGGCTGTTGCAAGAAATACATTTGAACGTGTGTTTGCTCTTGAATGCGTCACTTCCGACCATACATTCCTATATAAAAAAAATGTATGTTTTTAGTACACCGTCCCTCAAAATTTTTTTTCTATGATGGTTGAATCCTCTATATATTAATAATATTTGTATGTTGTAACAAACAATATGTTTTAAAGGACATCAGTGGAAAAGCTCTTAAGTATTTTTTTTTTTTTAAAATTCAAATTTCTTTACAAAAATAAATCTTTTAAAAAATTAAAATTTTAACGCTTCCTGTTTTAATCTAAGAGCAAAGATAAAGAGTTTACTTTTAAAATAAATAATATTAAAGGGTAAATATTCTTACAACAGGTTCAAACAGGGTTTCTTTGAATACCTGTCTGCAGATTTATTTGTTTTTCTGTACCTTGCACAATAAAAATACAGCTTGAATATATTTTATTGCGTGCAAACTATTTTTGAATTGAAGTTTAAAAAGAGTGAGAGGAAGACAGTGTCTGTTATCAGCTTATTTATTTATTTATTTCATTTCCTCGTGCTGGTTCTCACTAATACTTAACAACAGAAATCTATGGTATGAAATTTAGGAAAAGCACATTCTGATAACCTGATAGCAATCTATCTGATTGACGCATTTCATAAAAATAGCATCTAATGAAATGTTTTCTCGCATTGTACAAAATGAGGTTCTAATTTTAATTCTAAACCAAATGTTTCGTACATGTAAAATCCTTTCGGTCTTGCTTCACATTTATCACGATTTACGCTCGATTGATCGGTTGTTTCCGGGTCGTAAGCATAAATCCAAGTCTCATCTCCAGTTATGATGCATTTCAACTTTTCCTGATAGTCAGAAAGTATTGTTTCACACACTTCAACGTGACGTTGTTTTTCCAAAAATTCAGTGTTTTCGGTACCAACCGCGATGTGACTCGTTTGAGGCCCAAAACATCTTTTAAAATGGAACTGGCCGATCCTTTTGAAATTTCCACAACATCACCAAGGTCTCTAATTGTGAATCGACGGTTTACAAGCACCAAATGATTAATTTTTTTGGACGTGAGCTTCGTCGGTTGAGATTGATGGTCGTCCAGAGCGCCCTTCGTCTTCAATGCGTTCTCTGCCTTCTTTGAACTATTTATGCCACTCGTAAACATTTCTTTCCGATATAGTTTGTTCACCGAATGCCTTCTGCAACATTCTACACGTTTTCGTATACCAATATTCATTCCGCAAACAAAATTTAATGCAAGTCCTTTGCTCAATTAATTCAGACATTTCAAAAATTGCCGAAATCTCTTTTAGTGTCTCCCAAAGCCAAGCGTAACTCAAACACTAATGTCTATTTTGACGTGAAATTTCACACTAATATCAAGGACAGTGCCATCAATCTAAAAAGAAAAAAAAAAAAAATTGAAATTCCATATGCCCGGGAAATATAAATTGAAAATTGGTTTTACTTTTTGGGCACAGTAATATGTGTACAAATCTTCTTCCCAAGAAACACTAAAAGTTCTCGGCAACACTCTTGCCCTCAAGCCATGGTTAAGTTTTTTTGTTTTGTTTTTGTTTTTTTAACTTTAAAATTAAAATGTTTCTTATTGATTGCTTAGAGTCGGCAATCAGTAGCTTCTTTCTATTTCTTACTAAGGTAAATCTTCGGAAAGATTTTACCTTAGTAAAAATAATTAACAGTTACAAATTCTAAAAATGCCAGCAATGAGCAACTATTACTTAGTAAGTAACTGTTGCTCATTGCTGGCATTTTTAGAATTTGCGATGGAAATGGCTATCAGCGGTCTCCTATGACTGAGATTGCTCGAGACAAGGAAAAAAAAACCTTTTTCTGTTTATATAATTTATTCAGAATCATAAGATTTTCTAAAGATTTTTCTTGGAGTACTTTCTTTTTATTTGTGCTTTCCTTTTCTTATAACACACACGCAAGCATGCACAAACACACACGTCCTGCGAACAGCTTCAAAAACATAAACATAAAGGCAGCATTGAATTAAGTTAGATTACGTTTACATGTACTGTTGAAAAGTTCAAAATAATATTAATGGGAGTGACTATCTTGAATTCCAGTTTATATCTCGAAACCGAAATATATATAGCATAAAAAATTAACATTATGAACTATTCATATCCTGAGTAATTCTTAATTGTATTTTTAGAACTTTAAATTGTACACTTAATTATGTTTCTACATGATAGATGCGTTCCCGAAGAATACGTGTAAAAAAATATATTGTCTCTATGGAAAAATATAATATTGGTTCCAGTTCTAAGAAACCAGAAATAAACCTTGAGTTTTCATGTTAGGATCTTAAACATTTTATTTCATACTACACATGGATGGTACAAAGTAAATTGTCATTTGAAAAGGAAAAATAAAACTTGTCACTAATTCATGAACACAAAATTATGTCTTATTAAGAAGGACGGGATCTTTGTTTTTAAAGCATTCTGGCCAAATAGCTTCACAACATGTATGCAAAGTTGATGATCGTAATTCAGCTAGAGCTAATTAATTTGATTGATACAATTCATTACTGAAAATTTCTTCCACACACCAATGATTGTTAATGTTTCATCGTTCAGTTTGTCCAAAATAGACTGAAACTTTCGCTTTACGTAGTATGTTTTAAATGTCGCAATTATACCTTGATCTAACAGGTTGTATTAAGGAGGTAATAATAGGCGGCAGAAAAACAAATTTGCACGTTTGGATGTTCTAAACCCAGATGGTTGTGTGAATTCCTGTAATCAAAAGAACTTTAAATTCGAGACACTTGCCAAAATTCTTTCTTACAGACGTCGCACCTTGTTCAGTTACAAGGAGATCTAAAATATGAATTTTAATAGCCAAAGAGATCGCTTTCCTTTTATCTTTTGTTATAGGTGAATTATGTGACATTATTTAAGGGCCACCGAAAAATATTTCTATTATAATTTTAAAACAAAGATTTATAAACATCAAAAAGGTACTTTTTATTTTGAACATCAAAAAAATGCAGAGAAAGCAGACAAAATTCCATATTGAGGTTATAAAATTCGAGGAATTCCCGCAAATGGAATTACATTCCTTGTCTTCAATGTCGAAGTTATAAAAATAAAAGTAGAGCAAAATTTTCTTCTTAGAATTTGGGTCGATCGTGTTAAATTAAAATAAGTTGTGTAAAAGGAATTAATTTTTTTTTTCTAATTCTTATTAAATCAAAATCCTGTCAAAACAGAATTGAGTATTATTTTCAATCAATTTTTTGATGGCAATCGAACTTGCAATTTTTTGTTGCTGAAATTTTGATTTCTATATGCATATTCGACTAACAAAAAAATCCTCTTCTTGAGACTGACTTATTGTAAATAAAATGCTAAAACTATAAGAAATTCGTCCTTGAGTAACATAAATAACTAACTATTACATATGACAGATATTGCCCTATTTCAGTAAATAAGAAAATATATAATTTTTTTTGCGCCTTAATTTGAATGAAGATTGAACGGTTAAAATTTAAGGAAGTTCTAACAGAAAAAAAAAATCTACTTTTTTGCACAATTTCACCGATATCAATCATTTTATACTTCTATGAAATTGAAGCGATCATATCTACAAAAAAATCAATTTAATATATATACAAAAATTTTATAACACAAAACAATTAAAAATAAAAAAAAAATTTTAAAAATTTTAGTTTAAAAAAAACCAAAAATACGCTTTTAGAGTTAATCAAACTAAAACTAGTGAAAAATTATAACGATTGATATCGAGCACCCCACGCTTTTAGAACAGTGACATTAATTTTCTCGTCAGTAATTTTATTCTTATGTTAACAATTATTTTTTACTTTTTAGTTTGATTAACTCTAAAATCGTGTTTTTAAACTATAATTTATTTTTAGTTTGATTAACTCTAAAAGCGTGTTTTTTAGTGTTTTTAAACTATAATATTTAAATGAGGTCCCGGTACGGAGGACTGGAACTACAGTTCTTACAATAATTTAATTGTGAGTAAAACAAAGGCTAAATGCGAATATGTCCAGCCAGCCAAGATTCGAACAGGGAATCTCCAGATCTGTAGGCAGGTGCGTCATCCGTTGTGCCACTGTCCCACGTAGGTCTGAATGTCTTAGGTACTTTCATTCTACATGAGTTAACTTGCTCTTCATAAGTTAAAATAAAATCACTAAAAAACAATTAACATGCAAAGTCTTTTTTTGCAAAAAACGTTTTTTTTTGTAGTGGCACGAAGAAATCTACTGTTCCCCTTCCAGTAAATATACATAGAGATCACATAGCTAGATAAAAGTTCAAGGCCATTCATAGCTAGCAGTTGCACATTGAATGTTCACTGAATCGTAATTGTTGATTTGTGGTGATGCTTGCTTGCATACGTCTATGTAAAGAATGATAAATGCCTCATTCTAAGCATTTTGGTGCTTCAGATATGAGCCAGTTTTGAGTGATCTGACAGCATATCAATTTTTATTCAAATTTATAAAGGAAATGTCTGGCGAATTTGCTATCTAAGGTAGAGTATTAATAGTATATTTCAATCCGTAGATATGCAAGCTGTATGAGGTCTAACATTACCCTGTTAGAAAATGGTCCCAGGTTGGTATTAACATAGATTTCAACTTTTAAAATTACGTACGGGATGATTTGAGCGGCCCATTAACGTAAGAAGTAGCAACAACAGAGCTAATGACAGTGTGCCTCTGTATAGAACAAAGACTAAGTACTTGGGAACACTGACCCTGACAATTACACACGACGTTGATGGTTATCTACTCCAAAACTGAAGCAGGATTCATCGTTGAATACTGTGTAGTACTAGTTTCATAATAATCGGCAACAATACTGTAATGTAAGGTTTTAGGCAGATCACTATGATCGTATTCCTCTCCTCAGCCAAATGTTGCGAGATCGTGGAACAAGTTACGCTTGAAATGGAGACTATTGTAGCAAGTTGAGTGACACAATGATGCTGTTGATATATTTATGGACTGTCATTCAATCATCTGATCTTATCTCGTATTTGTGCATTTTGGCCTTCTAGAGCTTTCATTCCATTGATGAACTCCATATTGCAACTAGCACTGCCAATCTTTAACACAGCACAACATAGCTTTACACAGCTGTGTCCGCATGGCGTCTGTGGCTGCCTATTTTTTATATGACGTGCTAGTTTCATGCATCTTGACTATGGGACCAGATTTGAAATCATTCAATTGACTTTAAAGTCTTCGACAACGTCTTAACGGCATTGTTGGTTGTGTTTCTCGGGAACTGTAATGCTAATAACTAGAAATAACACACACACACACATATATATATATGCGGTCTGCAAGTAATAATACCTAAAGAATACTAGTTGTAGAATAGATGCATTCACTGACAGTAAAAATTATTTGCATATTTGGTGCAAAGGATATGAAATTTGAAATTTTGAATATTTTTAGAGGTACTTATTTATTTATTTTTTCATTCTTTAGTTTATTTATTTTTCCAAAAAGAGTGCAAGCAAAACATATCCTAGATTCAACTTAAATTATTAGCAGAATTAAATCAACTAAGAGCATTTACAACATAATTTTGCCAATTCCATTTCGTCGTGAATTTGCTCTCATGGTCTGAATTTTATAAATAAATAATTATCTAGAATTTTCGATTATTCTTCAGATGAAATTATGACACGCAGGGAATAAAATCAATTAATTGTTATATTTGAAATAAATTGATAAAATAAGAAATTTATTTAAGTGTTCTCTTGTTAAATAATAAAATGTTGAATAAATCATGTGCTTATATCTCTATTTCTATCTCTGTACATGATAAAATTTAAATAGCTGAACCTGCTGTTGAGATACAAAAAAAGGTGAAAATACAAGAATTCAAAAAAATTTTTTTAAAGTTACTATATATTTTTATAAAATTATTAATTCTATCTAGAATTAGTATTTCAATACCTCAATTATGTTTAAGTACTCAATTCACCTCATATGCTCAACGTATGTGAATATATGTACGTATATTCATATGATTCTATACACACACACACACACACACACACACACACACACACACACATATATATATATATATATATATATATTCTGTATATACACATTTATTCAAAAAAATTCTATTTAACAAGCTCCACTTAATTAAATCTCTTATTATATCTATTTATTTCAAGTATAACAATTAAAATGGGTCTTTTCCATGTTGTGTGTGTATATAGGAGATAAAAATTACAGAAAACGTAAAAATGCAACATAAAAAACAAAAGGGAATCAGTAAAGGACTTCAGAAACACAATTAGTTTGTAAAAAATGCCGTAAAAATAGCATACGCTATAGTACGTAAATTTCCATGTGCTTTCTAGTCATTCCCTTTAAAAGTTACCAAAATTGAAGAAAATTGGAAAAAATTGATTCAAGATCCGAAGTTTTATGCATAAATGCTGAAGGGATAAAACTGAAAATCACTAAACATAAAAAACTGTAAAAAATTCAAGCACAATGCAAAAAATGTTTCAACACCTTACCTTTGGAATGCCATCTCACTTTATCGTTAAGAAGGAGGTCGGAATACTGAGTCTCCATTTAGTTTAAGAATTCTTTAAACTGACGATGGTAGAGTGCTTTTGACAAGATGCTGTTAACAATCTTGATTACCAAATTCATGACCTCAACTATTTCGGCCGAAATGTTTGGGCACGAAGCGCTTCTTGGTGTATTATGCAGTGAAACGTGAGAATTTCATGGTTTATTTTTGCTCTGAAGAATCGTTGTTGCCCCTTTATTTTTCCTGTCATACTTCTGACTCCATCAGTTGCTATTGAAACGATTTTATTTTTTGGCTCGATCTTATTGTCTTCAAAGCCTTTTGCACGGCAGTCGCTATATCTTCCCCTCTAGTTTGTCCCAAGAGCGGTTTGCAATCCTAGTTCTTTTTGGTACCTTGGGAAGATATACTATATCCGACAACGTGTGTCTCATGTCTTTTTCGTCGCAAGACTCATCTATAGCAAGTTATAAGGCAGAAGAAAGTTGAATATCTTCCTATATAGTGCTACAAATATGTTACATTTGAAAACATTTTAGTGCATTCTATCTTGTACCTATATAGTTTTAGCTATGAATAGTGGAAAATCTTTTGATTTTTTTTTCAAGATTTCTTTGTTTTTGAAATCACGAAACAGTTCTTCAGATGCACGTATGAAGCAATCTTTGACATACTCACCATTATGGATTGCAATACCGGGATACAGAATACCAAAGCATTTTGAGCCATTTGTACAATTTTGTAATACCGGCATTCAAAAGTTTAAATGCCGTTTTTCGGTATTTATTAGAAATTTAGAATTCTTAACTGTGAAAGAATTCTTATCTGAAAACTAGGAATTCTTATCTGTGAAAACAAGGTTGTAGTTATGAAGAAAGTGTGTAATATTTTTGATAGTTTTTAAATTGGTTAGTTTGTTATTCACATTGTATTTGCATATCATACTTTAGAGTTCAAAATATTTTTCGGATTTATTATATACTCATAAATAAATTAGAATTATGGAGAATCAAAAATTTTCAAAAAAAAAAAAAACAAAATACAATACAGAAATCAATTATATCCAAAACAATCCGACGAGAAATAGATTTATTTGAAGATGAGGGATTTAGAGGTAAAATACTTGAAAAAAAGTTTATCGCGCATTGCAAGTTAACAGTTCCACTCCCACTAGCGTAGATGCTGAAAGAGCGTTATCGACAGCTGGTAATTTTTGCACAAAATTACATTCCAGATTTAATGATAGTACAATTGATGCATTATGTTTTTTAAGATCACATTTCAAAAATTTGTAATAAGTACCACAGATTGAATAGTGATATTTACATTCTTTTTGATTTAAATAAATAGATGTTCCTTTACTTTTTGCGATTCTTTATATACAGTCATAGTTTATAAGTTATAAATTTTTGTGTGATATTTACATTCTCTAATAAAACTGGTCATTTTCTAAAAATTTCTACCAGCTGTATTAAAACCTGTATCCCGGTATTAAGATCTAAAAATAATGAATACCGGTATTGAACTTTTGGTCCGATGTTGCAATCTCTTACTCACCATCTGTGAAGGTTTGCCTTGGTTTTTTTTTTTTTTTTTTTTTTTTTTCAATTTCTAGTGGCTCCGCAAAGAAGCCACATTCGAATTAAAACCTACATAGAAACAACAGACGACGGCGTCATTCGGAGAGCTACCGATGGTCTGACGACATATGATGACGCGTCACGGGTAGGGGGTGCAAGTGAAACGCGAGTACAAGTGGAAATAGAATCGGTGCTCTAATCCTCGTTAATCGATTCAGAACTATTTTTAATGGTTTTTTTTTTTGATAAAATAAATAATATTTGCGTATGGAACTAAAGAGCCGCAGCTTCATATCCAAAGAGCCGCATGTGGCTCGCGAGCCGCAGGTTGCCGACCCCTGCTTTAGTATATTAGTGCACAAGTTGTACAAAATACAACCACTTGCTGTAAACTAAGAATATAAATGGGAGAAGAATTTTTAGACTTAAGTATGGTATTTCACATTCTAACAAAACCTGACTTTTGAATGTAAATTAAAACATCCCTTTCCCAAACTCTATTGAGATGGAATTATTATTTTGTTAATCATAAATAGCCTAATGGTTTATTGGCTGTCTCATTATAAGGGGGAGTTTTAATTTATCATTTTATTACCAGGTCTCATTAACTTGGACATTTTAATAAACTTTTTAAAACATGAAAATAAACTTTTCAAAATTTTCTCATATTTTCTACTTTATTTAAAATACTTTTAATTTTTTGCAGAAAATATGTTGCCTTTTTCTCCTGTAGGAATTGTATTCTACAATTTGATATTAAATTAAATTTCTTACTATTTTTATACGTAGATGATCTAATGAGATAAATCTTTAATCATCAATAAAAAATTATTTTAATCCAATTTTATTGGTTGCTTTTTCTCTTAGGCACCTGAAATGTTATTGAAGCCTGCATACAGAAAAATGTTTATCGATTAGTGTTTGGTGAGCACTACTGATATGGTTTGTGGTTCTGAACATATATTTTATGGCACTGAAAGTACAACCCTATTCCCACTACATTTATGATTGAAAATATGGAGAAACAAAAAGGAAAAAAAGTGAAAAACTTGTATTAGAAGCTAGTGAAAATTGCTTGCTAATGGTAAATATAATTTGCTTTAAAAAAAATTCTATATAATATTCTGCTTTAAATTATTTTTGGGGGGATGGGGG